>JZLH01S0172524.1:6001-20365 GCA_001188425.1 Eucidaris tribuloides | reverse complement strand
ATTAGCAATGATCAGCAGTGATATGATCTTGAAATTCAATCAATACGGAATGTCGGTGACGTGAATTTACAGTATTGAAAGACAGTAATATAGTAATTACTTCGTGATGTTTACGTGCATGTAACTGTCGATATCATTTGCTTGTGAAACATAAAATTGTACTAAATAAAACCATTTTACCAATATGTTATTTCAAAATCCAAAAACGCTATACCCCGAAGAGTGATATCTATAATTGTAGGCCCGACCCATCCTAATCGAGTCATCTACGTAAACTGATACCTAGACGATAACGTAAACAAGTTAGGTGCACGAAGGTCATTAAAAGTAACATCCCAAAGGCATAATTTCTTAGGACATTTATTATTTTCCCGAAAAGGCCCACGATGGACGTGAATCAAAACAGGAACCGAAATTAAATTCGCCAACTACCGGATAATTAATCAATATATATAGAAACATCTAAATATATATATAGAAATTTATCTGCACCAGCGTGTTCAAACGAGGACAATCCTGATGTTGACACGTGTTTTGACGTCATATCCGCTCCCAAATATCGATTTTTGGTAATATTCCGATACTATTACTATCGGTGGGATTTCAGGATAAGAACGAGGCAATGATGCTGCGCAGTATCATTGCAATAATAGCGTGGGAAGTTTTTTTTTTTATTATTATCTGCATAAATCAAGAATCGTATGTCGATGGAATTTAAACCAAACGACCGACGAAGGCACTTTTTTTTAACGAGCATCGCTCATTAAAGGGATGGGTTCGTAGTTTGGGGAAATGGTTAAAGTGAATTTGTGTTATATTGTTCTGAAACGCTTTTACCTTTTTCAAGAAATTTATTTTAAAAAGATGTTAAAGTGATAGGCTAACATTGTGGAGCTTCAATTTAAAAAAAGGTCAAATTTTGATATCTGAACTACATAGTAGTGTTCATATGGACAAATAAACACCCTAGAATAAAAAGGTTTGAAAAGTTACACTGCCAATGGCAAGTTATGCATGAATAAACAATTAAAACTCGGGGCGAGTTTAAATAGCCTAGGTGTACACACAGTAAGTTTATGGGAGAAAATGGGCAGGTGAATCCGATCAACTTACGATTTTCACTTTTTTAAAGCACTAAATAATCATTTTGAAATACAATTTTTTTAGGGCGTCATTTTTAGACCTTATCAAAGACAATGGTAGCATGGGGAATCATGTAGCTCAGTTTGTTTTTTAACTGTGGTAAATGTTAGCCAATACCTTTAATGTTGTGGCACCAACATTTTGCCATATATAGGCACATCAATATCTTCTCTCCAATCATGTAAAACTGGCAGTATATAGGCCTGTGGCATTCTGAATAATTGCTTTGTACAGGTTTGACGTTGTTCTCTGATGTCCAGTGACACAATTCCATCGTTAACGAATGATTGATGAAAGATATTGACTTTAAACTGAACAACGAACATGACATATTATAAACAATAACGCCATACAGACTTAAAGCGATAGGCTAACGAGCTTCAGTTTAAAAAAAATTGTCAAACTTTGATATCTGAGCTATGGTAGTGTTCAAATGGATAAATAAACACCCTAGAATACAAACGTTTGGCAAGTTATGCTGCCAATGACAAGGTATGCATGAATAAACAATTTCTACTCAGGTGGATGATAAAATAGCCTAGATCTGCACACAGTAAGGAAATGGACAGGTGAATCCGGCCAATTTGATTGCTTGTAGATTTTCACCTTTTTAAGCACTAAATCATCATTTTGAATACAATTTTTTCAGTGCTTCATTTTTAGACATCATCAAAGACACTTGGAGTGTGGAGGATTGTGTAGCTCACATTAACTGTGGTAAATGTTAGCCAGTGGCGTCAGACGTATTATTATACGTGATGACGTGGCACAAATCACACGTTGTACGATGGAGGTCAAGTACTTAGAAAAGTGCATTTTCACGTGAAAACAAAATAGTATCAAGTCCTTATTCCTTTGGTGTTAATGCTAAGTCTTAAATCCAATGTTTTCATCTATGCTTTGACATGTATATACGTTTGTTTGATTGTTTGTGTTTTGTTTATTTAACTATAATGAATATGTTATTTTGGTCAATGGTAATCACAATTTTGCAGATTTTGTTTTTCCGGTAGAGATGTGAGTGTATTATCCCCTGTTTTCGTATTTGCTGAGACGCATTTATTCAAATATATATTTGTTTTTATTTATTTATTTATTTATTTATTTATTTATTTATTTATTTATTTTATTTATTTATTTATTTATTTATTTATTTATTTATTTATTTATTTACATGTATACATTTTAGTTATTTTCTTTTGGAACTTTATGTTATATTCATTAACAGAGTCGCATCATTAAGCCTTTCGAGCAACCAACAAAGAGCTGGACAGCGAGTATAATTTAGACTATTTGTATAACTTTAGCTTTAATTAAAGGGAAGTGGCAGAATAAAGAGCAGCCTAAAATGTCTTAACATTCACACTCAGGTAGGAAGGATTGTCGAGATTTTGTGAAGTTTAGTAAAAGGAAATGAGAATGTTCATGCCACCATTCTGGTGTATGGTTTACGCTATAGCAATTGAATTGAATTAAGTCATGATAAAAACTGATCTCATATTAAATAACACCACAGATTTGCTCGTCACATAATACTTATATGACAAGGTGGATACAAAATATAGACCATGAAACTTTCTAGCAGTTTGGAGTATGAATCAAGAATCAGGTTTACTTTGAAGATAGAGTTCGGGATTTGCACGCCAGAAAACGTCAAAAATAAATGAAATCAGCTCAAATCGTTCACAATTTGAAGTTTAGTGTAAATAAACACCTGTCATAGAACCCTTGGGTAGAATACGCAGTTTTGGTGAAAATCTGGACATTTAAACTTCAAAATGTGCTCAGTGACGTGCACGTGCTTGCACCGTTCCGTTAGTTTCAAAATTGTCCGATCAGCCGTAAGCCGATGGTCGCGCGGAGTTTAGCCGTTTAAAAGCAAGGTTCACCCTGACGTCAAATTGGTTTTAATAAAAGCAGACAAATGAAAGAAACATATTAATGAAAGTTTGGCGAAAATCCACCAAAGAATAACAGAGTTATGAATTTCAAAGTTTCAATTTTGTGACGTCACATGCGAGCAGCTCCCCATATATCATGTAATATTAATTCCATAAATTGCCATTTTTTAATGGTTCATGGTAATTGAATGAGTATTTTTCATAGCAGCCTGCATGAAATAATGTTTCTGATAATATAATGAATGCACAGGTAAAATCATTTTCAAATTTCTGAGAAAAAGGCGCTTTATGATATTTATATCACATGACATATGAGGAGGTGCTCGCATGTGACGTCACAAATTTAAAACTTAAAAATTTCATAACTCTTACTTTTGATGGATTTTCGTCAAACTTTCTTTCATATGTTTCTCTCATTTTTTCTGCTTTCATCCAAACCAACTTGACTTCAGGGTGAACCTTGCCTTTAACCAGTCAGTGTACATCGCTGGTCGTGCGAACGTACACATAACCGTTATCTGCAATTTGAGCAAAATATAAACTCGCAGAAAGAACAATATTCTGGTAGCATATCATTATTAGCTTTGTCTCATAAAACAAGTTCGTGACGTATGGATCTCAAACTTTCAACACACCATTTGTAAATACTTAACTACCGTTTGCGGGTTTGGTATTGATAATGAAGGGAAGTGATGGACATGCAAATTCCGAAATCAATCTTTAAATTGGGGACTGCGCTTCCGATCCTAATATTTCCCTTTAGTTACACAGTTTTATAATGACTGCGGTTTAAAATATCTGAGCTACATGATCTCCCATGCTCATGGTGTCTTTGATAAGGTCTTAAGATGGAGCCCTGAAAAATTGTACTTCAAAGTGATCATTTAGTGCTTCAAAAGAAAATCTGTGAGTATTCAGGTTGGCCGGATTCACATTGCACATTTCCTTCCTAAACTACTGTGTGTAGATATAGATTACTTTATACTCCACCCGAAGAATAAGTCAGGGGTGACATTTATTCATGTACACCTTGCCAGTGGTAGCATAACTTTCTAACCTTGTGTATTCCGGGATGTTTATTTGTCCATTTAGCCACTATTACATTTTTGGCTTTTTAAATTGAAGTTTAACGATGTGTCTTTAAGCTCTTGAGAACAAGCGCAAACTTTGGGTGCAATTTCGTAAATGAAAGAGAAAGTTACCACCTTTTACTTTCTTTACTCGCACACACTTATTGATATGCAGCCAGTTATTAGAATTCATCGAAGAGAAGAATAAAATAAATGATGTTACTTAAAGATTTACACAGTACTTTTCAGAAAGCACTTAAACCGTATTTGTAAAAGGTCGATCATGTAAAAAACATCAGCTTCACGTACACGTACGTATAGTTGTTTCGGAATGTTAACTCAAGATAGTGGCAATTATATGTAACAATTTAATACACAGCTACAGATGTCATCAGATAAGATGGGTGTTTGAATTAAATGAAATACCCTCTGGAAAATAAACATTTCGTTGTTATAGTTAATCAACGACTCACTTTCTCTTTCCACTCGAGTTAATTCATCCTTAATAGCATACAACATCTGCACAAACGATTGAATTATTGGGATGAGTGTTTAATTCATTTTTTGGTCAACTAACAACAGAACGGTCCAACATCAACAAAAAAGTGAAACCAAAGCATCAAAATCCGGTTGAACATGTTGAAATACATCAGACTCCAGACACACCATGACACGAGAAAAGTAAACGCAGCAGCATTGTATCTAAGCTTCTCGATTGCAAACGAGATATCATTTCTATGCAAAACAGCAACCGCACCCTATTTTCAAGAATTTGTATGAAAATATCCTGATAATATATAATAGTTATTCACACGAGACACGATTATTTGGTGTATGCTAATCGGAGTAGTCTGTCCTGTACGAAACGTGTAATAACAATTGATATTTCCGAAAAGGATTTAAACAAGTCATAGATATACCCCCGATAAACGGAATGCTTGCAACAATATTTAATCATGTTAAAAGCAACATCATGAGACTTTTTTTTAAATGTGACATGACACAACTATTACAGATTTTAAGACAAATATATGAGACCAATATTTTCGAGTATTTCCACTGACAAAATTTTAACTTTCTTTTCAGAGACAGCCTGTGCACTGTTGGTGCAAAGTACGTGACTGTCTTAAAATAATGATGGCATAATTCATATTAAAGTATTACATTTTCTTTATTCCGTTATATTTCGTGTATAATTCAAACGATGACATCGTTGGAATAAAAAAGGGACACAGTACACTAAATTGTACATACGTATGTTATAGGGTTGTATCGAATCATTTTGAATTGAATTGAAACTGACAAGAAGAACATGCTCATTACCAGCATTGAATTGAATAATAATCCATTTTAGAAATTAAAATATAGGGCCACACAACAAACACAGAGCAATTTACGATAGTCGTTGTCTTACAAAGAAGGATATTTTTTCCATAAAACTTTTTGTAGAAACCTTGATCAGTGTACTTGTTTGTCAAGTCATTGTAACCCAAAATTGAAGACTACTTCCAATCCTGATATTTCCCTTTAAAGGGCAATAACATGATTGGGAGCACTTAAAATTATTACCAAAGAACCAACTGGGTTGAAACATAATATCTATTCGTAGCATTAACTGGAGTGTATGTTTGGACTGGAAGGATTTGTCTTAAATGTGTTTACTTGAGATGAAAATAGCATGAATATACAGTTACTGTATGACCCTGATATAAAAACTTGAACCTATACGAATCTGTACAACGAATATGCAAATCAAGGCAAATACTGAAGGTAATAGTTTACAAAAGAGTGCTTTCTTTAGAAAAAGAAAACGAGTGAAATTGTTCACTCTTAAAGAAGTGAATGTCAAGAGTGAACAATTTCACTGGGTTTTTTTTAAAAGAAAGTAAATATATATTACGACAACGAAATTTTCACGGCAGAAATTGTGAACGATGTATTTGATTCTAGAACATTTTTTATTCCAAAAGAAAGACTGCTTCTTCAATGTGTGTAGTTGTGTGATACGAACTTGCATCTGCCCTTCTTTCTTTGCAACTATGGCTGCCCAAACGGACATTGGCTCTTCATTTTTTTAAACACTGACACACACACAAAGAAACACCAATTCTGTACTTTTTAGAATTGTATACATTTCATGAGTATGGGCTATAATTTTTCAAAATTCAGACTGAATTTCAGGATGTTCGAAACTGCGATACCTTTATGGTAAAATCACATTACATGCTAAAGTCAGGGACGTACTGGTACAGGAGTGAAAACCGATGCTGGTTGATAACCGCAGAACTGTGACTCAGTTGATGCTTTCTCACGAAAACCATTATGGGATTGCACCTCTGACGTCACAAGCGTTGCCAATTTTGTATATATCGCCCACTCATGAACGATAATAATTTCACATTATTATTGTTATTTTTTTTAGAGGATAGATATGTAGTATCATTTGACGTGTAGAATCGCGTAAACACTTCTTAGAATTAAATTCTTCGATTTATTATCATTTATCTTTGATGTTTTTTTGTGTAATCTACACTTTTGCTTCCGACTAATAACTGAACACAGAATATAGAACCCCAATACATATCTCTTATCCCATCGGTATACAGCGTTGAAAAGGGCAATGGCAAAACATGGCAAAATACAACATTCTGCTATGATCCCGCTCGAATTACATGGGCGGCCCATTTTCAGGAAAGAGGCATATACTTAATTACATAATTTTTATGAGGATGACCAAGTCTGAAAGGAGTGGTTTCTCTCCTGTTAAATTACCAATCCCAGAAATATGAAAAACATTGGTATTTTTATTATCCAAAGATAGTGGGTCTAATTGATGGCAAACGAGCCTACGGGTATCCCCCCCCCCCCAATTTTACGGGAGTAGCGGCCGGGTGCATTACCGATATTTCCATCACCTTACTGAGATCTTAAAGGCATTGTATAACAATGTTTCCAGTTTAAAAAATCTGAGCTACATGATTCCCCATGCTACCAGTGTCTCTGATACGGTCTAAAAATGAAGCCCTGAAAAAATTGCAGTTTAAAACGATCATTAAGTGCTTTAAAAAAGTGAAAATCATTGAAAGACCAATCCAGCTTTCCCCCATAGACTGCTGTGTTGCAGAATTTCCTATCGACTGATAGGAAATTAATGTGCCAATTTGTATCTGCACGTATTGTACTAGTGACAGCATAACTGTCCAAACTTTTGTGTTCTAGGGTGTTTATTTGTCCATTCAAACACTGTCAGATATGTCAGATAGCAAAGTTCGACAATTTTTTTTAAATGTGTCTTCCACAGTGTTATATAGAGTCTTTAATACTAGGCTGGTAATAATTGATTCCAGATACGTTTTGACAAAAAAAACCCCATGGTTTAATTTCTTGTGTGTCCTAAAAATATTCATTTTTAAATTATTCAACGTAGTTTTATCTCTTGGCGGAATGAATAGAATACTGATTAATACAATATTTAGGTCTAAGTTCTTTAAAGGTAAATGACATGATTGGGGGTAGTCCTCAACTTGGGCTGAAACTACTCTAGAATCAAGTAAACTATGCAAGGATTCTCCTGTGAAAATCTTGTAGTCAAACGTTGACTTATTCTAAAATAAACAATGTCAATATCACTCGTAGCATGGAAACCTGCTGTGTGGCTCTCTATGGGGCTTATTTTTATCGTCCCCGGTAAAAATTAAGAAACTCCTATGTTTATGCTTGATTCTCCTTAAGCAAACAAATTACAGACAAATCCTCCCAGGTGGGAGATCCACTCCTGCTAGTGTATAGTTGGTATATATTTCAACTCATTTGGTTCTTGAGGCATTTTCAAGTGTTCCCAATCATGTCACTAACTTTTAAAGGGAAATGGCAAGATCGGAAGTAGTCCTCAGTTTAGGAAACAATGACTCCCAGAATCAAGTATACTGTTTAAAATTTCTATTCTGCAAATTTCACATTCATACATTTCCTCTTTGTTGTAAATTGTCAGAAAATGCAGCGAAAGTGAAATTTCTTGTGGAGCTTTCAATGGATGAATTTCTGTCGGGGCCCGAGATTTTTTTCAAAACTGATAACTTAATGCTTGTTACTCATTAAGTAAAGAAATTAAAGACAAATCCTTCCAGCCTGAATATACACTCTAGCCAGTTTATATTGGCGTTTAAACTTATCCATTTTTGCTTTCTCTCAATCATGCATGGCGCGCTACTTTAATACTTGTGTATTATCTCACAGACATGTAAAGTTGTTATTCATTATACTACCAAAAAGGAAATATTGATTCCACCCTAAGGACAAAAAAAAAATAATTATAATTATAATCCTACAGCCACGGCTACCCTCGATTTTAGATTCACAAAAGCTTCAATTCATACAACAACGAAAAGGATGTGAGGCTTTTAAACACTGATCAATGGTATTTACTTTATGTCTTCCCCACACATACGTCAATATTACCAGGAAAACATTCCGGCGTCTGTGTTTTTTTTATCCCGAATGCCGAACTATGAACAAACAGTTTTATTAATGTCACCTCATGATGGTCGATAGGACGAAAAATACGGAGTACTTCGAAGTCCGCCTAGCAAAAACATCTCAGAAAACATTACAAAGATGGTATTCAAAACAGTGAGTGATTTGTAGAATACATAATTACTTTGTAAGGAGTGGAATATTTTGTGATTCCACACTTAGAATATCGCATGAAGTCTTAGGTATATGTCGTAAATATTTTGCCGCATCCATGCTTTTAACACTTTGTCATTGTGTTTTGCGTACAGATTTTATTGCGTCTGTTGTCTGACAGAAGGGAAATGACATAATGTTCCCAGCAGAATAAAGGCATTAACAGTTTATTTTCTCTAATTTGACAAATATTGCATTATTTGATATTTTCACTAAACAGACTGACAGAAGGATCTAACGATATCACACTACTTTGATTTCGTGTGAAAAGAGCCAATGGTTTTCAAGTTAGAGACAATTTAAAGTGATAGGCTAACATTGTGGAGCTTCAATTTAAAAAAATTGTCAAACTTTGATATCTGAGCTACATAGTAGTGTTCAAATGGACAAATAAACACCCTAGAATACAAAAGTTTGGAAAGTTACACTGCCAATGGCAAGTTATACATGAATAAACAATAAAACTCGGGCGAGTTTTATTAACCTAGGTGTACACACAGTAAGTCTGTGGGAGGAAATAGGCAAGTGAATCTGGTCAACTTACGATTTTCACTTTTTTAAAGCACTAAATAATCATTTTGAAATACAATTTTTTTCAGGGCTTCATTTTTATGTTTATTATTTGGTATATCCAAACTAGAGTTTGTAATAAGCCCGGAATAAAGGATCAACAATCATTTCAATATTTCGAGGAAATGAGTGGATATCGTTTGCATTGTTCAAGTTCCAAGTACAACCAAAATTGGGGTTCGTTTTGAGTGCGCGCAGCTTTAGAACGGGATTGTTTATTCAGTTTAAAGCTACGTTTACTATATAAAATGAAAAGATTTTTTTTTTTTATTAAACTGGCAAAAATACATTGACATTGCACCTTAAGTGTTGATAAGATTGGCTTGAAATCAAAATTTTTTGCTTAATTACATCTCACCACATATTGGCAGTTTTATCATTCCGCAAATCAAGAGCAATATTTGCATTATCCTGATTATGGAAAAGTTGAAATAAACCTATTAAACCAGATCGAAATATTGTAACGCTGTAATCAGATGATAATTATATATATGAATTTAATTGATAGCAAATACTGTATCTACGGACAAAGGATAAAAACTTCGGATAACGATCTTTTATCGTAAAAAGTGGTTACCTTAACTACAAATTGTTACCGTTTTTATTATCCATACTGTGTTTTATTGAGACGCCTGCCATTTTGGTGAGCGTGCCGTATACTTTGTATTTGAAAAGATGATCGCGTATATGGCTATATATTACGCCCACGGAATGCACACCCATATCCCACGTTATTCCGCCGCGCCAATTGCCTGCCCTTTTATGGTTCCGACATATTAGACTGGTTAACGAATTCTAATTATGAATACACTCTATATCTACACGATCATATACTCGTACTACATGTACTATGTCCTTTGCTTGTTCACGTGTGTATGTGTGGATATGCACTGTACAGTGCGATATTATACGAGACGTGAAGGACATTGCTAACCAGCAAATGTAATAATTTTAACAAAATAATGCTTTTATGCTTTGAATTTGAGGAAGCCTGGTGCCGGTACAAATTTTATCTTTATTACGGAATATCCCAAGTCACATAAAGAGCTGTGTCCTTTTTTGTTGTTTTCTACGAATTTTTAAGATTTAACGAGTTTTGCTAAACAACAGTGAATCGATTTGGAAGTTTATGAATTATATAAAACACACAAATGACTTTGAAAAATGTTAATAATAATATTTCTATGCTTCAAATTTAGGTTTATATATATCAAATCTTACTATTGATTACATATAATATTTTAGGCACTTTCTTATATAAAGCATGAGAAGCGCAGTTCTTGTTCGATTATCGGAGCACAATTCAACAAAGAAATTACTAGTTTTTTTCGAACGTAATCAATGACAGTCAGCTATAGCCTTAAAGTATACACATGATTATAATTATATATCGACGCAAATGCGATATTATAGTTCATTCATGCTTCAACAGTGAAATATCTGTGGTATTTGACTGCACAGTAACCAGATCTGTATTATACTGCACATTTTGAGAAAGAAGATTTTGAGCCGAAGATAGGGCGTTATTTCATTTGTCATTTCGCGATAGACCTAAAGGAAATGACATGATTTGGGGTAGTCTCAACTGAGGAAACTACCACGAATCAAGTAAACTATGCCAGGATTCTCCTGGTAAATCTTGTAGCAAACGTTGACCCATACTAACTAAACAATGTCAATAACTGCGTAGTCAGGAAACACCTGCTGTGTGGCTTCTCTATTACTTATTTTAATCGCCCCGGATAAAATTAAGATACTCCTATGTTTATGCTTGATTCTCCTTAAGTAAACAAATTACAGACAAATCCTCCCAGGTGGGAGATCCACTCCTGCTAGTGTATAGTTGGTATACATTTCAACTCATTTGGTTCTTGAGGCATTCTCAAGTGTTCCCAATCATGTCACTAACCTTTAAAAGAACTAAACTTTAAATTGTCGAATATGCTTTCAGACATAATGTTTGAATGGACAAATTAACACCATATAGAACACAAACGTCAGACAGTTATGCTATCAAACGTAAAATATATACAGATCAAAATCGGCGCAAGAATTATAGCTGGCGAACATTCTGCAACAAAGCAGTCTTTGGGGGAAACTGGAATGATCGGTCAATGACTTTCACTTTTTAAAAACACATAATGATAGTTTTGAATTGCATATTTTGCAGGGCTTCATTTTAGACCTTATCACAGACACGGGTAGGAGGGGAAATCATGATTTTCAAACTGGAAACATTGTTATACGATGCCTTTAAAATGTACTACTTGTGGATAAATGTAACCCCAACCCTGGTGTAATAGGTCGTTTTCCTACAAATTCGAGACCAATTCAGCGATTTGATATCAGGATATCGGATCATCGTGACATGTTCGTACAGGTGTCTGATATCACATGTCGCGTAATATCACCCACGGCCACTCCTAATTGAGCTTTCCTACATTTTGTCAGAAATTCAAGAACAAATTTTATTCCCGAGACGGAAACAAAAGTTATGGTAATCTTCAGACACCACTGTAGAATTTATGTCGTATGTTTGTTAACGGTTTGCCTGCAATAGTCTACTTTTATCATAATTGGACAATTGAATGAGACAATGTTTTAATAGTCTTTGAAGTTTTCTTTACCCCTGCATCGTTCATGATTAAAATACAGCAATGCTGCTACGATCGGTAATTATTCTAATGTTTATGCTATCAAAAATAAAATGTTTTGCTACAGATTCACGTGGTATTTCAAAGGGTTGACAAAAGCTACATAGAAACTCACTTCGATCGTTGCCATGGAAATCTACTGTCAAATGCACTGAAGTTTATATCGATTATAGTAGAGTCAATCGCATAGCGCCATGATATAAATATTTGCCATCCATTATTATATATTCAAAGTAGTAGGCCTAATTCACCGATTACAATTCATGAATATCAACGTGTATGTTTGTTTACATTCAAATCAAATGTGAAACGTGATCAAAAGCTTTGTCCACATTCTTCAAATCGGTTTTGAACTATATTGTTTTCTGTTCTTCGCTTCTCTCCGCCTTGCAGATCAGACAACGCAATATGAATAGCCATATTCTCTGTAAAGGAAACTTACAAACCGATAGAGGAATGAGGTGCGAATGAAAGTACTTGAAAGGTAGTATAGATGGCTTAGGGTTGAAATCATATTGATTAATGTTATAGGGTTTTTTTTCTTATAATAAACACACAAATACCGTCTATTCATAACGCAAAAAAATGTTTCTTATATACATGTAGCCCACAGACAGAGAAATATAATGTGGAGACAGTTATCAAATAATACAGCGATAATACAGCGATTAGTACAGATAGCTAGCTAGCTAGCTAGCTAGATAGATAGATAGATAGATAGATAGATAGATAGATAGATATATGGATGGAAGGGTGGATGGATAAATATGGAAATAGATAGATATATAAATGCATACATTTTGAAAATGTTACTGTGGTTTATTTATTTGTTTATGTGTTTATTTATTAATCTATTAATTAATTAATTAATTAATTTATTTATTTATTTATTCATTTATGTAATTATGTATTTATGTATTTATTTATTTACTTATTTATTTATTTATTTTATTTATTTATTTATTTATTTATTTATTTATTTATTTATTTATTTATTTATTTATTTATTTATTTATTTATTTATTTATTTATTTATTTATTTATTTATTTATTTATTTATTTATTTCGGCAAAGCCAGGGTACCCCACTCAGCATTAAGCTCATCTCCCGTGGGGCCCTGGGAAACATGATTAAAAAACATATTTTCAAACAATGTACCAAATAATGATTTACAAAATATTTACATTACTGTATGATTTAAAAAAACATATTTACAAAAAGGTAGAACACAAGCATTTTACAAAATAATATATTTACATTACTGTATGATATTACCATGTGATGCTTTAATGATCAAAGTGTGCAATGGAAGGCAAGAGTGTTCGTTGAAATGGTTATGCCACTGCGATGATATTGCAATAAAACGTTTCGAAACAGCGATCATTGAATCTTATATCTATTTGTTTTTAATTTTCCATACTTCTACTGGGTTTTGTTTTGCTTGTTTTGTTTTTCATCGAAATCTTGTACGACGAAAGTAGCGAGTGACGTAGTAACCTGTCATACAATATCTGACCTTTCTGATAATCAGCATTCAACCGTGTTATTGCGTAAAATAAATGAAACAATCCCCTTTTCAGTATCTAGAAAGACAAGAAAGAAATAGTGTCAGTAAAGATGTAAGAAGAAGGCCAAGATAATTTCTGAGGAAGGAAACTGGGTAGGAGTATTAAGTAGAGGGAAATTGGAAACAGGGGACTAAACTGCAGATTATACTCCTCTACAAAACGATCTCAGTTCGTTGCCTGCTATTGTGTAGGGGTATTAATTTTCATACGTACGTGCAACTGTCGCAACAACATCAGCGTCGCGCATTGTTGAAAAAGGGCGGGAAAAATCTGCTCCCAATTAGTTTCTCGCGGGAAATCCGCACATCCGCTTTTCAGCTGCAATTAAAGCTCAGCAAGATGACTGTGTACAAATACACGGATTAGTCGTGACATATCGCTAATGGTGATTGTATGAACTAGAGTCTAAAAAATTCACGAGCTTGGTGAATACAGTCAAAAGCAGTGAGTCATTGAAAGATATGGAATCAAATATGGCGAACTCACAAAATTGCAATTTCAAGAAAAAGGTGCTTTAAAGATAAAGATTGAGTACTTGCAGAACAAGAGAATTTTAATATCAACTTATCCAAACCTTCTGTGAACAGATGGTATTCTGAAAAGTCGCTATAATACAGGAGAGAGTAGTTGAAAACAAGAGAACACTTCGTTTTGACAAATCCTCTACATAAATCCCCACTACTGACAAAGTACTCACACAGAAATCAATTTGTGAGACAATGTTAATTGTTGATATACAGCCGAGGGGTATAGGCGAAAACTTCACCTGCTT
>JZLH01S0172521.1:18457-38161 GCA_001188425.1 Eucidaris tribuloides | reverse complement strand
TGAAGTCTATTATTATTATTCTTTTTATTTATTATTATTGCTATTATTATTATTACCATTATTATTACCACTCTTTTTATTTATTAGTATTATTATCATTATCATCATTATCATCATCATCATTATCATCATTATTATCATCATCATTATCCTCATCATCATCATTATCATCATCATCATCATCATTACGGTCATTATCATCATCATCATCATCATCATTACGGTCATCATCATCATCATCATCATCATCATTATTATTACTTCTTATTTATCATCATCATAATTAACATCAATATTAGATTTATTATTCCTCCTCCTCCTCCTCCTACACCAGGTTGACCTGAAGCAAACTCAATGAGGACCTTTCCCACTATTTTTTTCATTAAGATCATTAAGTTCATTTAAAAAAATTAATGTACTGACTTAAATTATTGACAAAAGATTGGTTGCTTGTTTGTTTGTATTTGTTTGTTTGTTTTTTGTTGTTGGTTTTTTGCTAGGTGATACCTCCACTCTGTTTACCTTGATGAGAAAAGACCTCACTCATTCATACACGTCATCTTGCTTACAGATATAGGTCAGTAAAGAAATAGGGGGTACACAAATTTAAAATAAAAAATGAAAAGGACAACCAGACAAACTAGATCATAAAACTTATGAATAATACAGGTTCAAAACAGTGAATGGCATTGTACTAAATCCAGGATGTAAAATGTCATGGTCGCCATAAATTTATAGGCATACTCTTTGAAATTTAGTCAAGAGAAATTTTATACTATTTGGACCCATTTCACACACAAACACACACGCAGGGACTTGGAAAATAGGTCTGGAAAGTTTGAAAATGGTTAAGGAGAAAAAAATTCCCATCAAGCGTGTACTCATTATCTAGCCATTAACTAATTATAAAATCATATAGTTTTGAATACTATGCAACACTGACATATTACTGCCATTATGATCCACTACACACACAAATTATTACTAGACTATTAGTGCACTGAAGCAGAATATCACACTTACTGCTCACACATCCAGAACATTTACAAAATGACATATAATTACACAAAGTGTATTGCACTTTTTGACCCATGACCCCAATCAATTAAAGGTCATTCTTGTTTACTTTAGCCTGAAAAGTTAACGATTATACAAAAGATTTGGATATACATATCAAATATGTTTACAAAGAAGTCTTAACTACTTTGACACTCGCAACTAAAATTGAATATGTACATGTACAGTACATAATCTCACTATACATGTTTCTAACTACATATATTCTATAATAATTTTCTATTCTAACTATATAAGAATATATTCTGAAAGTTATAGATGAAACCTGAAATATAATAGTTATGTATTAACTTCAGGTTACAGTACTCTGATAAGTAAACGAAATTATCTCAAGCAGACAACTGACTCTCATCAAGCTAATATTTACCAAACACTGATGTACCAGACTTTGTATCCTCGTTTGATGAGTCCGTGACCTTTGACCCCCATTGTATACTCGCTAAAGCAGAATGAGTTCAGATCTGATGATCTCATTCTGACTCACGTTTGATTGCTGATGTGTGTTTTGCTTTTAATTTTATTCAACTAGACACACACGTGGGGCACCATAAAAGATGGGGATGTTGGTCCATGGTACACAGCATATGCAGAAAAAACATCATGCACAGTAGAAAAAATATCTATATGGGCAATTCCGTGATTAGTTACGTTACACTTTATGACAAACTTTACTCAACATTTGACTCTTACATGAATATGCTTTGATATTATTTTTCTGTTTTGGTACTGTCAGTTCCCTAGACTGGCACCTACTTCACAACATCAAGCAAAATCAAGAAACATGTTTCAGTGGGTAATAACAAGAACTTTAATTATGGTTAGTTACGTTACATAAAGAGGACATGGAAAAAAATGACAAGTCTTTGTCCTCAAAGTTTCCCCAACCTGTTTCCAACTGAAACAAACTGTGGTATTCATGCTATTTCTGGTGTCTTGATAAGTCATTTACTATATAACTTATTGATAAAAATCTTTTCATTTTTAACTACTACATCAAAAACATGGTTAGTTACGTTACGGTTAGTTACGTTACATTTTGTCCATCCACACAAATTTACGTTTATTCATGTCTTTTTCAGATTTAGTATGCATATGTAGGGCTTTATTACTTTCAAAACAATGTGAAGAGGCTATTGGCATGGAAAAAACTGCAGAATAAATGATAGTTTTTCATAAAACTGAGATTTAGTCACACTGTGGTATTTCATGTATGGTTCTGATTCTCCAAAAGGGTGCTGTTGAAGACGTAAAATTTAGAGTAGAAATGATGTCCCCCATTGTTTCTTCATGATTCATACCCATTCAAACCATTAAAATGTAATATGACTTGCGATAGAGCAATTTATATAATTTGTGATTTGTCCAATAATTCACGGAATTGCCCATATATTTCAATGCAGTTTGATAATATTTCCACTATAAAAGCATGACCTACAGCGTGTACCTGATTCTCTATGCTACTAGTGTCTGTGAAATTGCAGTTCAAAACACATAAAATTAAGTGTTTTCATATAGCGAAAATCAATGAGCAATCATTCCGTTTTTTGCCCGTAGACTGCTGTTTTATAGAATTTTTGTCTGTAAGGTGTAAATCTATACGGGATATTTTGCTAATGAGAGCATAACTTTCTAAAGTTTTGTGTTCTAGAGTGATTATTTGTCCATTCAATCACACTAACATGTACATCAAATATCAAAGTTTGATTTGTTTTTTCTTTTAACATGGGCTTTCACAATTTTAACCAAGGCCTTTAGACAATTGTTTCTTTTAAATGTGGGAAAATATACATATTTAGGGTTGTGATGTTAGGAAAACAAACTTTTTTTTGGGGGGGGACAATATATTTTCAATTTTTATGACGGAAAGAAAAAATCTTATTGCCAGTTGCCAGTTCTGCACATATTTGCACAGAACCAGAGTGTACAGTATATCGTCTAGTGTTGCACGACTTCAGCATTTTAGAGAGTCGACTAGTCGCCCACCAATAGTCGCGACTCCGATTATTAGTCGACTATCGGTGTTCAACATCATTGTGTTCAAGATTGGTGGTGTGGGGTGCATGGGTGTCGCAGTCGGAGTCGCATGTATATGGCAACATATAGCATTGCACGATTATCGGCTGATCCAAGTACATTTTGGCAGTTTTGTTTGATTTGCGATCGAAGAGAGATAGGGGATTCATTTCTGCCACAAAATAGTAGATAAATGATTGGTAGTTCTGTTCAATTTTTACGTCTTTTGACTCAGTTTTTAATACAAATTAACATGTGATAAAAAGTCGACTATTGCGTTCCGATAATCGGAGTCGCGACTCCGTGTAGGCAGTCGACTACGACTTTTCGTGACTTAGTCGTGCAACACTAATATCGTCACTGGGCTGATAAAACCTTGTATCTTAAATTTGGGTGAAAAAAATGACTTTCGTTATAAATGTGAAGTTTAAGGTGTATTTCATCTCTCAATAAACCACATGAGTTGAACTATCTTAAAACATAATTATTTATCAAACACAGTCTTCAGTAGCCAACGCACATAATTTGTTAAAATGAGAATGTTTTTTCGCTCTCCTGAAAACTTTGTTTCTTGAGATACAAGATTTTAACAGCCCAGTGACGATATGGTAGTTGTTGATGCCATGCTATATTGTAGAAAAGCACTTTTTTTTTTTCAAACTACATGTTACAGTTTTGTGAGTTGATCCGGAAGACATGCTTAATCTCTTACTGACATTTCAAGTGATAAATTAGACTCATTGTGAAACAGCTGAATTTCATTTTATTGTGCTTTTCCTAATGTCCAATATGTTTGTCTGTGAGCAATTGATAAATTCAAGGAACAATATAATAATAAAGAAAATGTTTTGCTTCTCTACCTTGAAAATTCAAGGATGTATTTAAAAGGGAAACTACCATGCTATTGTAATCTTGTTTACGGCTCAACCATGTTTTTTTCTCATCTTTGTGTTTGCATGTATGTTACAGATCCAAATCCAGAGAATTTACAGGGTTTTTCCTAGAATGAGTGAAACATTCACACCATCATTGTGTTCAGTGTAATTGTTTAGTTTACAGCACTTGCATACTGTTCACAGGCAGGTCTATCACACAACACAGAAAGACTGCCAAAATTCTGAATGGGTATAATATGCAACATAACAGGCAGATTCACAGAAACACTTCACACTACAGGTTTTAATGCAACTTTATTCCTTTTCCTCTTTCCTTTTTTTTGGGGGGGGGGACAAATCCTGTCTGAAGGAGATTGTGAAGAGTGCTGCATTCAGATTGTTTACACTTGTAAAAAAAAACAGCAATAATAAATTATAATGAATTTATTTAAGACAGTTGAGCAAACTTGTTTGGCAAATAGCAGTGCACTTTCCAAACTGACAATTTAACCAATTTGTTTCTGTGAAATATATACACATTTTTTTTTCATGGGTAAAAAGAAAACAAATTGTCTGACGTTGACTTTTAATACATATCCTGCCATGGCCACAGGTGGAATTTATATCACATGAAATATGGGGAGCTGCTCGCATGTGACGTCACAAATTTAAAACTTTAAAATCCCGTAACTCTGGATTTTCTTCAAACCTTCATTAATATGTTTCTCTCATTTTTCTGCTTTTATTAAAACCAACTTAACTTCAGGGGTGAACCTTGCCTTTAAGCTTACGTATGTGACTTTTCATTCACTTCCACTGGAATACCACGCACTCTAGTCTAGGGCATGTTTACAAGTGTGTCACAGCCATGTGAACTATCTGGTGCACGGTTGATGGACAGAGTGCCTAGAAACATGGCCACGCCATTTCACTAGAAATTCTCATTCTCTGCGAATTAGCGCACGGTTCGGCTGATCCAATCCTTCCGATTTCACAGATTTTTCACTTTTGCCCCGTCTTTTTCCCGGTCTTCAAAGTCATATCAGTAGATCAGAAGAAATTTCATCAGTGAACATTAATAGCCCTAATATTCAGATCAGTATGATGCTAAACAGAAATGTCAGTGGTTTGTTTTCATCATGGGCATTAATGGCACTAATACTCAGGTCGGTATGATGCTAAAAAGAAATGTGAAATAAGGCATATTTCTGACCTTCCCATTCCCCTAGTGATCGGCCGATCTGGGCATCCGATCTTTTGATTCTGATTTTTCCTTCCGATTCGCAGCACTACGCCGCTACCGCTTATACTTCTTCTTGTGTGGATGGTCGATCACTCTAATTGCCATGACTGCAATCACGCTATGGCCGCTACATGTATGTGAAAAACGTCTCATTCTGTATCATTCACACTTTCCCCCTCGGCAAATTAACTGACAATTAATTATCCACAAAAGCACAAAGTCAACTTCATCATGAAAGCAATATCCCTGAAAATCAGAGCCATCTCAAAATGATTCACAAAAGTTGCTAATTGTCACAAATTGTAATGGCCTAGACCTACCTACATGTACATGTACTTTGGGATCCATTAGTGTTGTGCAAACAAAGCCGAACACTCAGTTGTTTTAAAGCGTCCACTTTTCTCAATTTATACAAATGACAACTAATTTAGTTTCAAATCATTCTTTCACCTCTCTGCTCACACGCTGACTTGTCTCGCTCTGGTGTCTCTGTTTTTCTTTCTTCCTCTCCTTTTCTTTTCAATTAGAAGAGATAGAGGCGGTAATGACAAGACTATTGATGGGATATAGTGTTACAGACATGCACATGGAAGCTCTATATTATTGGCTTAAGCCGACTTAATGGCTTTGGCAAAGGGTTGGATTAAAGGCAACTCGTCACTCAGGAGATTCCCGTATGACTACGGGCACTCCCCAGCACGGTTGAGGCATTGATGAATTTATTTTTAAAACATTTAAATTGTAATTAATACATCTATTTATTCTAATTGTAATTGTGATAAAGCTTGACAAGCTGATGTAATCAAATATCATCAGGTAATCAATTAGGCCTATATGGTTTCAACTTAATTAAATGTAAATTACATGTAACTACAAATTTCACTGTTATACATTTTAGCACATAATCTCAGTATTAAATAATTCACAATCTAATTAGTAGTATCAGCAACTGAAGATGGAAGCAATCACGTTACGGTAAAGTATGCGACAATCAATTCTTGAAAGTGAATCCCCCAAAAATGATGTTCACTCACTTTGGCCCTTGTTACACCGACATAACCGTTCTGAGAAAGGTCTCAGATAGCTTCCATTTTTCATCTTGGAATGGGTTTGGACCTTCACTGGTGTGGTTACGCCGCCGTCAGATGAGCCGTCTCATGTTCAGTAGAGCATTGGGTTACCTCTGGCAACAATTTAACCACGCCCGTTCGGTGGTCCATTGTCTATCCATACTTGCGGCCTATGCGGTTCGCGTGTATACTTGTGTTACGTAACTTCCGGTGCTGGATCGGTTTTGGGACGCTTGTATGGTTACACCGCGTTCGAAACAGTCTGAGAACGGTCTCGGACCACCACTGGAGGTGGTCCGACAAAAATGCTTTCGGAACGCTTTTGGACCACTTTTGGGTTCGTTGTTTTGGTTACAACATGAGTGAACCATTCTCAGAACGCTTTTGACTTTCGGTGTAACCAGGGTCTGTCAGAGAAAGAACATGACTGATTCATAATTCTTGGTATTGTTTATTTTGTCAAAGAGATTTAAGGATATTTTGAAGGTATTTAGTGAGATTCAAAGAGAAATTTGTGTTTGCTCTGTGATGCTTCTTGTTAAGCATACATCATTGTGTACGACAGAAAAAAAAATCAGCTAGCAATTTTCGGGTAACGAGTATTGATTTTTTAACCCGGGTACCTGAGGCGTTCGGGTGGGACCCAGGTACCCAGGTTTTAGTCCCAGCCTTATCTGTAATCATACGTGGACCAAAAGGGTTTTTGTTAGAACACCTCCACTGTTCTCAAACCATTCCGAATACAGTGTAACTGCACAAGCATTCCAAAACTGGGCCAGCACTGGAAGTTACGTACTAGCAAACACGTAAACCGCGTCTGGAAGAAGTACAGAGAGACCCGAGACCACAGAGCGGGCATAGCTAAATCGCTGCCACTGATAACCGCTGCTCTACCAAACGTGAGACAGCTCCTGAGACGGCTCGTGTGACGGCGGTGTAACCACACAAACGAAGGTCCAAGCCCATTCTGAAATTATAACATTCTGAGACTGTTCTCAGAACGATAATGGTGGTAACTTGGGCCTTTGTGAAAATCAATTCTTGAAAATGAATCTCCCCGAAAAATCACTAGCATCCGTGGATCCGACAGGAAACCCACCTTCATTAAGACCGTCTTTGTCCCAGATGCCACGACGATGTCACTTATTAGCTTTATTAGAATTGACAGAACCGTGAGGGTCTAGAGTGATACACAGCTTAGCAATGTCAGTATTCATGATGTTTAACTGAAACTGCCACATCCACTTAAAGGAAGTGCCTGGCAAAAACAGGTGAATCTTCATCGGAAACCTCCTCAGTAACTCGCACTGCTACTTTCACAATCAGACTCCTTTCACACTAAGTAACTTTGCTATTAAAGGGAGCGCCGCTCGTAATCCATGTACGTTTATTTACCTTACGCTTGCCCCTATTGGAAGGCAATGTGTAACACTGAACTCTATGCTACGTAGTGTAGAGTTCAGTGGTGCGTAACAATCGTGGAGCTGCGAACAGAATTGCCGATGAGGGTCAGTTGGGCTTATTTCGCCTTTCTTCAGGTGAATACGTGCTGCATAGGAAATTGCACACAATTCGTGCACGCTCGTTTTCCAAAAGTATACGGGCATTCCCGAAAATTACCCGAGTCGGGCCAGGTCCAACCGCCCACGACTTGCAACTTTACGGTCCCTTTAAGGAAAACAGGTTTGGGGAAAAAGTGTCCAGGGTGGGTTATCATCAAGTGAGGGGATGAGAAAAAAACCACAGATTATAAAAGTGGTTTCAGGTTTCCATGGTTAAGAGATCATCTTGTGACCATTTCCACTTTGTAATCACATTAAGATTATAGACTGGATATGCATATTAATTTGTATATGAAGTTCATGAACTGCAATTTATTCATATTTCCTTCCTTCGAACTCACTCTGAAAGTGCATGTACATACAACAATTGATCAAATTGCCAAAGCAAATTTGGGTTTAATTTACTTTAAAAAACACAAAAGTTTGTGAAAAGAAAACCACTTGCAGTGTCTTGCATTTATGAACAACCATTTTTCAGAATATTCCAACAATCTATAAAGTTTTCCAGAGAGTGGGTGCTAAGGTGGAACTACATGTACCAAATATTAACATATAAAAATGTCTGTAGCATATTTCAGTTTCTCATAAAATCAATTAATCCCATTCGCTATTTGAAACCTACAGCAAATTACACTATTTTACCATCTTCAGTCCAATCTACTATATAGCTCTTAAAGCTAGATCAAGTGCTAGATTTTATTTTAAGCTCAAATAGTAAAAAAAAAAAAACACTCTGGTTTTGGTTAACAGCATTAAATTAACTGCAAATCTTTTTCAATAATGTGACTCGATATAGTGAAAAAGACATACTTCATGCCCTTTACTCAGTCATTTTTCAGATGAACTCCCAAGATAGACTGACAACCCTGCCTCTTAAAGAGGCCCTAATCCGCACGACAACCTCACAACTCACAACTTACAGTCAAAATTTGCAGGTACATTGTCTCAAAATATTCCCATCAACTGGTATGACTAAGCTTTCAAACGAAAATAAATGTCAAGATACCATCATCAATTTCTGCTTCATTGCCATGGTACAGGTACCTGCTCCCTTTGAGAGGCGCTATGTTGAATCATTCATAAATTTGTTATCATGCAAAGTTTCACAGATCTGACAGAAACTTACAGCAGATGAATCAACTTTTAAAGACACTACAGAACACTGTGAAAGACCTGTTTAAAAATGTCAAACTTAGCTATCTGACATATCTGACAGTGCTTGAATGGACAAATAAACACCCCTGAACGCAAAAGTTCAGACAGTTATGCTGTCACTTGTAAAATACGTGCGGATAAAACATGGCCCCTGAATTATTCTCGGCCGATGAAAATTCTATATACATGTAGGGGAAAACAGGAATGGTCTCTCCATGATTGTTACTTTTTTAAAGCACTTAATGATCAATTTGAACTGTAATTTTTTTAAGAGTTTCATTTTGGGGGCCTTATAAAAGACACTAGTAGCATGAGGAATCGCGTGGAAATAATGTTAGAGGATTATTTTAAAGTTAAAGCCCAAGTTTAGTTTTGAGGATTTTTTGTTATTTGAAATCTTTATGCCCCAAAGTCATAACCCTGCAATAATAGATTCTGAATGTCTTTAGTTTTTTTTTATATGAATTTATGAGAATGTGGCGGTCCCCCCCCCCGCATTTTCATAAATTCATATAAAAAAAAATTCTAAAGACATTCAGAATCTATTATTGCAGGTTATACTTTCGGGCATAAAGATTTTCAAATAACAAAAAATCCCAAACTAACGTTGGGCTTAAGTATGGATTAAGTTTTGGTTAAGTGGCAAGAAAAGTCTGCTTACTGTGGTTTTATGATAGACCAATATATCTTTTCATGCCCAGAGAATCATACACTCTGAAATATTTCCATTTTCTTTTTTTAATTGATTAAAAATTTGCACAAGTTGGGAGGGGGGCTGATTTTTTTTCCCCCATAGAAAATACACATAGTAATGTCTGCTCTCTCATCATTTTAAAATCACATTATGTCATTACAGAAAATTTTCGGTCTGTCTGATGTTGTTTTCTGATGTCTGGCACGACAATACCATACTTTGACAGATTAATGACTAAAAGTGTCTGATCGACCAAAACTATACTCATGGGCTTTAAACACTTGTAAATCAATACTCGGTACATGTATCTTCCAAACCAGTTCTGGTTAGGTACACATAATCAATTACGGAAGCTGATATTAAGTAGGGATTTCCATAAGGAGTGTTTCAGGGGACTCTTTAGATCTTCCAGCTATTCACCTCCATGTATTTAATACTTTAAATTCACCCAGCTACTGTCCAGGGTAAGCTTGACTAGTCAGAGTTCCAGACTCCAATTTGTGAGCCATGAAGAATCATTTATAATGTTAATAATTATAAATTTCCCATAAATCATCAATTGAAATGTAGATTTATTTTTTTTCATGATGGCCTACTGCAATAGTGTTAAACACCAAATGGTCTTGTTTCGTATCGCGAGTGATGACTAAGATAATGCAAGATCAAATGCAGGTCTGCGAAGGAGACTATGGATGGGGTGTCCAATAGGGCAATGTCCTGAGATATTGGAGCGACACAATAGTGGTGGCACACAGAATAAAGGAATAATGAGACACTGCATCTACAGACGGCCCCATTATTAACCCGCACAGATAACGAGCGGCGCGCACTAACACAGCTTCAATCAACTTAGCGACAGATCTCCACAGAGACTATTGCCCAGACCTATTGCTCAGGACTATTGCCTGGGACTATTGCCTGGGACTATTGCCCGGGACTATTTCCTCTTATGTGCGAGAGTGTGAACCTGTCTTTGTGGAACGAAAACAGGGCTGGTTCAGTCTATCAGTGCATGACAACATACATTACGCTGCTATGGCTTAAGTGACAATTTACCATATTTAATGTCAGAGGTGGAGCATTTATTAAGCAACTGACTGTCAGCTATCACACAGAGCTGCTGTAAATCCTCTGTAAATTATTTTTCTTTCAACTCAAGCGTTATTTACTGTAAAACATGCTCAGTCTGCGGTATTTTTGGACCAAATAAATTGAATAATATTCTGACATCTTATTCATTAACACAATCCGTACGCTTGTTCCAATTTTGACACGACACCTCAAAGAACAGGGCAAGTTAAATACAACACCATAAAGCCTGGAGGTGGGACAAAAATTGTTCTAGCCCCTACCCTCAGTTTTTTTTCACTCGTGAAAGGTAGTTTCTTTTTTCATTTGAATGGTTCAGAGCATTCAATATTTTATTTTATTATGGTACACTGCACTTAAAATACATGAATAGATTTTAAATACAGTGAAATCTACTTATTCCATCACATCTATCCCATCTAACATTAAAATAAACATTATGAAAAATTACTTTTGACAGTTTCACATCCATACATGTAATTTTGACACCCCTACTTAATTTCCTTTTCTCTCCCTTTTACCGATATCTAGACATGAGTAAGACACACTTGTCGCATTTAGTGTCTGCCACATATGTTCCTAATATCCGTTCATGTGAACCCCGGCGCTTCAGTGTATATGCCATGAAATAATTTTGTTCAATTGTTGATCTCTCAACCTCTCTCAAACAGCAATCAAACTAAAGTTACAAGGGAACATTGGATTGAAAGAAAACGACAACAGGACATCCCCCCCCCCCCAAAAAAAAAAAGAAGGGGTAGTCAAATATGTTAAGTACTATATATTTTCAGGAGGTGCATGTGTAGGGCCTACATGTACATGTACTTGTAGTAATATGAAAGTAAGAATGATACAGCTTATTTGTGGGACTGAGGCACTGTACATTGTAGTTATCAAGTATGGACTGATTAAATTCAGCAAAGAGATCAATACTAACACACCACCATCAGTGCCTTACCCACACAGAAATAAATAAAATAAAATAAAAATGGTATGAATAATTGCCAAAAAAAAAATGAAATACAGTATCTACAATTCTACATACATGCTATTAAAATTATAGGCAATGACACCAAGGAAAATTTACAGAATACAAAATTCATAACTTATTCACCTGAAGACGGTAACACACAATTCTTATCTACAGTGTACATGTATATCATACACTTGATCAAAAAGGGGCACAGTGCCCCACTTGTCCCATACCCCATCCCTCCTTCTTCTACCCCCCTCCATCCCTCCTTCTTCTAACACCCCACCCCCCCCCCACCAATCTTTTTCTGGGGCCCCTTGTCAATTGTGAAGAACACAAATAATACAGGACATTTTCAAGGAAGAACTCAATAGGATATGTGGAAATGATTTGCAGGTGTGCACTCCCAAAGTTTCAGAAATAGACACTATGTTCTGGTCAGTCAGTCTAACCCCAATTAAGAGTTCATTGCACTGCCATTATTATGCTGTATGGACCCTGCCAAGACTCTTGTACTTTGGGTTGCACTTTAGCCTTGTCTCCAGGCTTGCTATGTAAACTTCTTCTCTTTAGAGAAATTGTAACAAGTCCTCACTTTTAGCAATAATGCTCCCTGAATCAAGTTTATTGTTTGAAGAACTTCTATTAATTAAGAAGTGAAAATGTCATTTTCATATATTTCCTCAATTTGTACTACAATTGTTATCAGAAAATGCTGTGATGGTGAATTTTGTTGTGTAGCCTGCTATGGGATCAATTTTTATTCAGAACCAAAGATTTCTGGTGATTCAGATCAGATTCAGATCAGATCAGATTCAGATTATTCTTTATTGTCCATGTTGCAAATACATACATGGGTCAATTCCACGTCAAATTCAATCCAATGGTGTCACCTGACCCTCTATTTGTTAAAACTCGCCACCAAACTGTTCGCCAAGTGTCTGACCGGAAAATTCCTGAAATATATATTTGCCCAAAGGTCATCGGTTTGCTAAAAATATGGCCACGCTAAGCACCAATGCACACTCAAACAATTGGGCTTTACCAAAAATTAAGCAATGATTCTGAGATGACTGCTGTAGTTAGAGTAGACAAAGCTGAGTATTCCGATTGTACTAGCAATGGCAAAGAACCTTCATGGCCATTTACGCCGAAATGTTTATCAGTCGATGTTGACACTTCGACGTATGCAACAGCAGCGTCACACAAAAATGGCCTTAACCTGTCACGATCAAAGTTTTTGGAGCATGTTTGGAGGTTCATAGCCTACAACATTAAAATAGCTTTGGATCCCATATATCATGTCCACTGAAAGACCCTTCACTTTGCTTAAGACACCTACCAACACAATCAGCGTTATTGTGCGAGTCGTTTTCACACAGTGCGCCACCTGAATTGTGACTTTGTTCCAAAATTCAACACCAAGTTCAAGTTATTTTTCACCGCCCGACTGTCCCACCTAGTAGCAGACCACCAGCGTCAAAGTTTTTGTTGTAATTGTAGACCATTTATCTATATTTTTTCAAGTCACCAAAAAGAAATTTGCTACCCGAGGTTTAGATGCCTAAATTAACACTGTCAAAATGGCTGTGAAAACCCATGAAATCCGACTAGTCCACCTGCATTCTAGTCTGTTCTTGTTTTTCGATTTAGCAGCACCGTCTAGAACTTACGACCTATATTTGAGTCTAGAAACTGTAGACTACATGAGAGCCAACACACATACACATCACCTCCTGTCAAGGAATTAAACTTTGGTCGAAAAAAAAATAAATAAAAATTTAAAGGTGGGACGGAAAATAAAAGAACAGTCTTTGCAGCTAAGACTTATGAATTGGAGTCACATGTCTTGAAAGAAAAAAAATGTGATTGCTTTCTGAATTTCAATGTTTCATAGCCTTGTTCACAGACGTGCTTGTTTATTGTTACTTTACCGCAACCAGACCCCAAACTTTTATTCTCAGGCAGAAGTTATCATTAACTTTGAGTCTTACTACCATCGTTTAAATTTTCTAGACTAAATCTAGTCTAGCTTCCAGACTGCTGGCTCTAAGGAGAAAAAACAAAGACAGTGCTAGAATGCACGACTATCGATTTCATGGTTTCCACAGCCATTTTTCGAGCAGTGTTAATTAGGCATTAAACCCTTTCGTAGCAAAATTTGCTTTGGTGACCTTTCGAAAATAAGATAAAATGTCTACCAATACACATAAAACTGGCTGTCTGCTAACTCAGGTTGGTACAAGGGGTGAAAATGACGCTTCGAACTATAGTTTGATTGTTGGAAAAGTCACAATCCATGGTGCGGCACTGTGTGAAAACGACTCGCTCATCATGCTGATTTTTTGGTAGATGTCCTTAAAACAAGTGAAGGTCTTTCATGGACATATATTGCGGTCCAAAGCTATTTTAATGTTGTAGCTATGAACCTCCAAACATGCTCGAAAGAACTTGATTTGACACTTAAAGGCCCATTTTTGGTGACCTCCCCCTGTGCAGCTAGCCACATGGTCAAATCCGAGGTGATATATACATCTTTTCGGGTAAGAAGGCATGAAGTTCTTTCCATTATCTACAAACAAACACAATGAAATGACTCCAGCTTGTCTACTCTAGCTATGGTAGCTCATCAAATTATTGCTTATTTGTAAAAGCCCAATTGTTGAGTGTGCATTGGTTTCCTAGGTGTGGCCATATCTTAGCAACCGTATGACCTTTGGCAAAATATATTCAGAATTTTCGCGTCAGACACTCTGGGGAACATTGTGTGAGTTTTAAACAATTGAAGGGGCGGGTGACAAAATTGTCAGAAAATTGGTTGATTGACGTGGATTGACCCAACATGAAAATTCTGCTTCCCATTGGCCTTACAAATAATAACAACTAATACATCAACGTATAACATAGATCTGTGTAACACATAACACGATAACATAAACAATACATAGCTTATAACAACATAACGTATAATATATAATGTATAACATGTAATAATGTTACCACTATACACTATTAATTATGTGATAGTTATTGTTCAAGTTGTATAGTAATTAGAAATGAACAAGATGAAAACAAAACAGAAAATTCAGTATTTGTAACACAAATCTTCTAATATATATTGATGGTGATCTTTTTTGTTCGTCTTATAAGTAAGCAAATTAAACCTTCTCAAGTCCAATTCCTTCCAACCTAATACTAATATGCTTTAGCCATGTGGTATAATACATTGGTTATATGTTTTAAACTCATGTGTTCTTGAGATACTTTTTTTTATTTTCCCCCATTTAGCTAGGTCAACAACCCTTTAAAAGTAGAAAAAAAAAGTTTTACATCATTTAATACTTTAATCTTTAAAGTTTCTAGGAA
Organism: Eucidaris tribuloides; assembly: GCA_001188425.1. Lineage (NCBI taxonomy): Eukaryota > Metazoa > Echinodermata > Echinoidea > Cidaroida > Cidaridae > Eucidaris > Eucidaris tribuloides. Next base: position 23,044 of record JZLH01S0172521.1, on the reverse strand, counting down.
ATAAGAATATTGATTTTAGTAAGGAGTAACAAATAGTGTTTGAACATAGGGTCCATGTTTGAAGGTTACACTGAAAACTGCCGAGATTTCATATATATGTGTTGGAAACAATCAAAATAATGCATGGCAGCTTTACCAAGGGTGCTAACATAATCTTTTTTTTGCCACTGCCCGATTCGGCAAGTGAATTTTCATACAGCTCGAAAATGCTTGGCCCGATGACAATATTTGCTCTGCCGAAAAAATAAGCAAGAAATTTATTGATTGTGTGGATTTAATATGTATACGATAGAACATACAAAGTATACATACTGTATAACCCATTCACAAATTTTACATCAAATGATTGTTTGTCATATATTATGAAAATCAATATCAATTCTTTAATGTGTGTTCAAATTCATCATATATTACAGATATAAACAAATTATAACATGTGTTCCGAGCAAGAGGTAGTTTCGGGATTTACATGTTGTGGGGATTGGGGGGGGGGGCAGAACGCATTAAAACACATTTTTTGTGAACATCTAGTGATTGTTACCGTAGTTGTTAATAAAAAAAATGTTTGTTTGCTGAGATGTGAATTTCAACACGTACATCGTAAACTAAACGTGGTTATGAATTTTTATAATAAATTTGTTCTAAGTGGTTAATGAAGTGTCTAGAGTTTAATGAAGTGTTCTAAATAACCAGCCGTAACCACAAAACTTTTGGTATTCATAACTACATGTAGAATACAACATAATTTCAGCTATATACTGTTTCCAGATGAAAAATGTTCAAGTGTTTTTATACAGAAAAGTATATTTTCAGTGTCCTATAAATTTATCAAAAAATGCCAACCAAATTTTGGAAAAATTAAGCTTCAAAATATCAAGGGGGATAACCCCTCCCTTGAGGGGGTGGGTCATGTTAACCCCACACCGGATCACCGCCATAACACACCCAAGAGTTAATTTGTGGACATTAAAAACTATCATGGTAGTCTTAAATATATTAATCCACTCTTAGGAATGCATAATTGATTCCCAAACCCGTGAACTAAAAAAAAAATGTGAAAAATGTATGATCATGTAACTAAAGTTTAGTGTCTATTCTTCCATTTCCCTTTCAAGCACGCAACTTGCTTAGAATACTTACACTTTATCTATTCACAATCCCTTTTGAAATGATTACCTAATCAGAATTTATTAGAATAGAGTGAGCAGCGTAGCGTGTGGGAAATGTTTAATAACAAAGTTTTCGTTCATACAAACGCATCTACCCACTAGGAACTGGACACGAACGCCTGCCATCTTTCCACCCCAGAGTTCAGGGATGATTGTGTGACTGAATGGGTCATGTAGATATGTTTCCAGCCTGCTAAATTTGCCACTTTTTGACCAAGTATCCCTCTTAAAACCACTTATAATGATCACAATATTATTTCTGATCTCTCTAATGACACTCTTCATTGGGTCAGATTTATCATTTTTCAGTGCAGAAAATCTACCGCCAATATCGCAAGTTTAAAGACTTGAATACAAAACCATATCACCATTTAAACACATGTGGGACTGGCAAATCTCTAGTCGGCTAAAGGGTGGCCGAGTTTTTGGAGGTGGCCTGGTGAGTATATTTTCTTGTGATTTGAAACATTTTGGCTTACCTTTGCGGCTACTACTCAGTCATTTTCTTCACTGAAACTACTTTCTGTTAATTTCTTCAATCCTTGCCACAATTTTCACGCGATGTTTATTTTTTTCTTAGGACAAGTTTCAGGCCAGGAAGATGTCTCTGATCTTGGCGCATCCTACCTTACTACAGTTGCACGTATGCCGACTTCCTGTGCTGGCGCCGTTCATTTTTGCTCTTGCATGAATCCAATTTTGAGCAAATAATTGTGCAGATGTTTTGCCAGCGTTCCCTCCGTAAAAAACACTATTATTTCATTTTTGTTTCATACAGTTTTGGATTTTACTTAGGTTTGCCTTCTGCATAATTACTTAATTGCCCGATTCGGGCAGCATTGTTTAGTTGATCACTCCCAAAATGCTTGCGCCGACTGGTGATGTTTTACTTGCCCGCCTCATACGCGCAACGCGGTATGTCGCACTCATCACTTTACTAGTGGCATGTACCTTAAAGATTGTGTTATAGGATGTGCAAGTCCCATTACTTCCCTTCCACTTATCACAATACCAAACGTAGTTTAGTACTTACAAATGTGTGTTGAAAAGTCTGAGATCCATACGTCATGATTTTGTTTTAATGAGAAAAACTAATAACTGACATGTTACCCAAAATGTTCTTTCTGTGGTTTTCAATTTGCTCAATAATGCCGAATCGCGTTACTGTCACCGTAGGCAAGATGACGCAGCCTCCTGATTGGTTATACGGCTATCCCCTGCGTGACCTTTGCCTAACGGCTGATCGGACCATTTTGGAACGGCACGTGCACATTTGACGTCGCAGATTTTTTAAAATTTGCTCCTGAGCAAATGGAAAAAGGATGAAGTTTAACCGTCCAGATTTTAACCAAAACTCAATATTTTACCCCAAGTCTCTATGAGAGGTGTTTATTTAATCTTCACATTGGATATGATTTCAGCTGATTTGATTCATATAGATGTTTTTTAACGTGCAAATCAATAACACAATCTTTAAACATGTTTAATATCCTATTGACTTAACACCAAAACTGGCTGTACAAACACGGGCAATCCTGACTTTAGCAGGACCAAACTCACTTTTCAATCTCGGGCCAATGGAGTCCATAATACAACTTCTTCATCATACTTACACAAATCAGTGTTGAGCCAAGGCTAGCTGGTTCTTGGCTACCAGGCTACCACCACACACACACACACACACACACACACACACACACACACACACTACTTACCAAAACCACAGACAAACTAACAAAGTTGAGGTACCCCCTACGTATTCAGTTATTCAGTTATTCATTGTCAGTGCTTTCTTGTTACCAGGACCCACAAGCCGCAGCACAGCCACAAGTCGCCCTCCTTCAGGGTCGACGACGTGTCATTGAAATTAATAATGAGAACTTGGGAAAGATGAAATCTAGGACGAATGGCAAAAGGGCAACTAGGCTTCTCTGTTTCACAAACTAATTGGTGTGGTGATTTCATTAGCTATATAATACTGATCGTTAAAGACAATGGACGTACTAAATGTATCTAAGCCTATTAGTGTAGTACATGTATATTGAGTGTAGAGGCCCTGTAAATAACTAAAAAGACTTCACTTGGATCCAGTCAATGAAGTTGCAATCATATGGGATGATGAACTTATCAAAGAAAAATAAATACTTGACAGACATTTACCTCAGAAAATACGGAATCATAAAATGTACATTATACACACAAAATCACGTGCACACACACACACACACACACACACACACGAACACACACACACACAGATGCACAAACACGCGTGCACTAGTGTTGCACGACTCCAGGATTTTTGGGAGTCGACTAGTCGCCGACCAAAAGTCGCGACTCTGACTATTTGCCGACTCTTTGCGTTCAGTTCTGTCGGCATGATCAATAGGTAAAAAGAAGCACACCACAGCCTTTACAATGACTGTTCAGTATGGTAAGTTCATGATGAAAATTATTTTTGGAGTTACATTGTTTCAACTGTGATTATGATCATTCAAAAATTGACTTTCTGTCATATTGTCATCAATGTTTGGACTGGTTTATATAGCATACATATGTGATTACATGGAGTTGATTCTTCCTTTTCTAAAGTCGGAGTCGCGACTCCTCGACAATAGTCACGACTCCGACTTTTGGTGACTTAGTCGTGCAACACTAGCGTGCACACACAAACACACGCGTGCAGACACAAACACATACACACCAGTTGTGTGACTAACCATGGACTAACTGACCCACTATGTTGAAGTTGAAGAAACAAACCAAACATATGTGCATGTGTTCACAAAGTCAACATCTGTCAAGGTGTGTATGTTTTTTTCTATAAACCAATCCCCAGCCATCACATTATCAATTGAATGTTCCTAATCCTTCTGTATGTGTTCTACAGACTTCGGAAGACACACAACACAACTCTGTATTGTGTCCGGACTCCCGATATGTTTACCATTTTGTACGTTTACACACAACACATTATTCCGAAGTGCATTACGTTTTCCATCTCCCAACTCACACTCTCACAACTACCGTGTGCCCACTTCCCACACAAGGTTTTCCCATTTACACACAGTTAGTGGATACAAATCACACACAAGATGGACCCAAAATACCAAGGTTGACAGATTTAAAAAGGTGATTTAAATCATTGATATAAATCCTGATTTAGTTGTTTTTGTTCAAAAAACAAATAATGTTTGTTTTTCTTTCTGAAAAGGAGCTTCAAATATTGTTTTAGGTTAACCAAAATGGCCACTTTTCAAGGTAGGTTAACTATTTGTGTGTGTGTGTGTGTGTGTGTGTGTGTGTGTGTGTGTGTGTGTGTGTGTGTGTGTGTGTGTGTGTGTGTGTGTGTGTGTCGTGTCGTGCGTGTCGTGTCGTGTCGTCGTCGTGTCGGTCGTCGTCGGTCGGTCGGTCGGTC
>JZLH01S0172509.1:35035-77550 GCA_001188425.1 Eucidaris tribuloides | reverse complement strand
AAAAATTTTAAGTCTTGTGTTAATAGCACGAATGTGTCTGTGTTAGTCTACGTGTGTGTGTGTGTGTGTGTGTGTGTGTGTGTGTGTGTGTGTTTGTATGTGTATGTGTGTGTGTGTTTGTACCCTCCCTACTCAAAAGTATTGCAACATACACTATAACGCATACATTTTACGTTGAAGGGGTCTTTCTAAATTGATGTCCTAATTCCGTTTATTATTGGAAAATTACAAACAATTTGAAAAGAAATTAATGAATATACTTTCTCGTTCCTTCTCCAAAGCGGAGACATTATTAAAGGCAGGCGCGCCCACGACAGAGGGGATGGAACATAAAATTACAAAAAAAAAAAAAATCGCCTCCCTGTAGGGGTGGGGTGTTAATTCACACTAGCCTAGTAATTCGGTTTCATATTACCAATGAAACGGTTTTGATAGTTTGAAAAGACTTCCAGCAAACAAAAAATATCAATGTGTTCCTCTGAAGGGGCCTCAGAAAGAAGACCACACCCCTTGAAGAGGAAAGTGACCTCCTATCTTCATAAGACAGTGACAAGGAGGATAAGGCTACTCATAAAAGATGATGGCTTTTTCTTCGCATCATTATATCCAGTGTACCCAGAAGTCTCATGACAGTAAATTTTAAGATGTTTACAATAGTAAACTGCCTTTAGAATAGAAAAAGAGTAAGAAATTATATCTTGAAGAGGTCTTGTTTAAAATTTGTCGCGTTTCCTGCTTACCACTGTCTTATGAAGATAGGAGGTCACTTTCGTCTTCGAGGGGTGTGGTCTTCTTTCTGAGACCTCTTTAGAGGATCATAGTGACATTTTTTGTTTGCTGGAAGTCTTTCCAAACCATTAAAACCGTTTCATTGGTAATCTGACACCGAGTTACGATGCTAGTGTTAATTAATACCCCACCCCTACCGGGAGTAAAAAAGGGTTAAAATTTATGTTTCATCCCCTCTGTCGTGGGCGCGCTTGCATTTGATAATCTCTCTGCCTCGGAGAAGGAACGAGAAAGTATATTCATTGATTTATTTTGTTAAGAATTGTAATTTTCCAATAATAAACGGAGTTAGGACATCATTTTAGAAAGACCACTTCAACGTAAAATGTATGCGTTATATTGTATGTTGCAATACTTTTGAGTAGGGAGGGTATGTGTACAAGGGCGTAGGCTGGGGGGGGGGGAGTGCACCCGCCCCCCCTGCAGAGCCATAGGAGTTCCGCCCCTGGCAAGAAAAAAGAAATTTGCACCACCTTTTCTGCTTTCAACGCCTGATTTTCTCAATTTTAGTTCCACCTCTCTAAGATGTGCACCTCCCAGTTACACCTCCCCAAGATAAGCACCTCCCCATGCCCAAATCAGCCTACGCCCTTGGTGTGTGTGTGTGTGTGTGTGTGTGTGTGTGTGTGTTTGTGTCATGTCTAAAATAATATTACATTTGAAAGATTTTTTTCAATTATCTGGAGGAATATAATTATACACAGATGATAATTAAACTCACATTTGTAACTTTTTTTTCTTATTTTTTTGTTCTTTCGCGGTAATGGTGTTTATTGTTATCATTATCAGATGTAGGGAGTGTGTGAGCATCTTCCAAAACCACAATTTTATCCTCAATGACAGTTGAGAGCAAATATTCGATCTATTTCTCATCGTACACGTTGTATTTTATATTATCTATTCACACAATTGAAAATTAGCCTTGTTTTAAAATATTGTTTGAGGGAATAATAATAATAATAATAATAATAATAATAATAATAATAATAATAATAATAATAATAATAATAATAATAATAATAATAATAATAATAATAGTAATAATAGTTATAATGCGTTAGAATCCAGCAAAATAGGTGTTCAAGGTGTAGGTACTCAGATTCCCCTTTCAAAAACAGATTTGAAAAGATAAGTTTTCAAAGCACATTATAGGTTGAATTATGGTGGTCATCTCTTATATTTTGTTCTTTAATTTATTCCACAAATGTGGTTCAGCAAATGAAAAAAGTTTATGTATAAACAATAAATCAAACATCAATGAGGAAAGGAGACAATTGAATTGGGCAAATTAAATGACTATTTTTATGTTTTATTTGCAATAAGAAAGCCGTCTTTGCACCAACAGTAATTGATATATTCTCTTTAAAGCTGGTCAGCCGATTGCTAAAGCCCAGTGTGACGGTGATATGTTGTCTCCAAGCATGTGGATACCTGGCGATAACTGTGGACCTTTCCGTGAGGTGACCAAACGCTTGTTAGAAATCAAAAAGGTTCGAATTATTACGTTTATTTCTCTTGGTATCACTGTCTTGCTGTATTTCTTCTTCCTCTTCTTACTGGGGGCTCTAAACTTGTTCAGTAAATTTATTTACTAACCACAGTAGTCAACTTGAGTTTAACTTTTCTTTATTTTTACATCATTTACTTTTTGGTTTGGTCTATGTGATTATTTGTAATCCTTTTTTGTTTGTTTTCTTTCCTTTCTACAAACGTTCACATACTGTTAATACAATGACCTTATTACTGATTACACGCATTGAAACTGGCTAATTTGTCAAATATAGCTTGCCTATTACTCCTTTGTACAGTGCGTCCCAGAAAATATTAGAATCCTAAAACCGAGGCTTAATGCGCAAAAGCGATGTGGCGAATGATTAAAAACACGTGTTGAAAATAAACACTGACTTATGCTCTTTCACATGCTCTTGATACAGTAGGCGAACTTATATATCAATGCATCTTAGTTTAAGTACCAGTACTTTCAAAATTTAACGTGGAATCAGTTGCTACACTGTTCACCTTAGATACTGTGCACACCATTTGTCCATCTCTGTCTTTTTCTGATGTGCTCAGTGTCCTCGCCAAAAATACCATGATTTATAGTTTCTTTCTTTTATTCATTTATATATTTATCATTCACTCATGTATTCATTCACTATAATTCCTCCGCTACAAAGAAGTTTTGAGTTGTTCGTTAGTACTTTTTAAACCTCCTCATAACTTTGTTTGCCGGAATAAATCCACAGTGAAAGGTGGATTTTACTGAAGTATGTATCACTATAGACAAATGGACTGGGGTCAAGACGTCAAAGGTTAAAACTCGCGTGTTACCTTATGTAATATTCAGTCAATATACAACGGGTAACGCATTGAGTATCGCAACATCTCATTAAATCAAAGCTGGATTTTCATGAAACTTGACTTGCGTATGCATCACGATAGACAAAAAATTGAATTAATCTGAATCTCGGTCAAAAACCATCGGTCATTTTATGTACTATTTGTAAACAATTCACCTTTTTTATCGCAATATCTAAAACAAATTGAATCGATGGATTTTTTTTTAAAACTCGTCTAAAGTATTTCTCACCATTGACACATTAATCAATACAAAGGAATGATCAAAGAGGTCAAAGGTCACAGGTGACTCTCTTCAATATGCAGTCAATATACTCTGGTTAACACATTGTATATATGCCAGTATCTCACGAAATCAATTTTGGACTTTCATGAAACTAGGTGCAAAATAAACGAGATAAAGGGTCATAAATTAAAAGTCAGAGGTTACTTTATATAATTACTGCAATAAGTCAAGAATAGAATGATGGGTTTCTGGGTACCTATGGATAAAGACAGATGGGGTGATCTAATTTTTGGTCAAAATGTCAAAAGTAAAGTTCAGAGATCACCTTGAGTAATAAATAGTCAATTTGCTGTGGGTAACATTGACTGCGATACAGCAAAAAATCACTGATGGATTTTCATGAACCTCGAATGACGTAGGTAAGCCTATCGCAATATGATAAATTCAATCTTTCTTCAAAATATGTAGGGTTTAAGGTTACAGCTCACTTTGTATCCGACCTGTATACAGGCAATTAACTCATTATTACCATATCTCAACAATGAAAGGTACCATGATTTTGTTTTGGGACGGGGGCCGAATTCGTTTCACTTGTATCTACATTAATATTGATCATTTTCATTATGCATTATTTATTGTACTTCTTGTTTTTACAATTTTTAACAAAGACGGAAGTAACGGAAAAAAATGCAAACGAAGTGAGTGAACAAGTTGCGGAGGTCACCCAAATGACAGATAATATCACACCCGAAGATATCTCCTTAATAACAAGCATCACAACCAATATCGCAAACCAGAATTTAAGTAATATGCAGGTGAGTTTCTTCCTTATTTCTTGATCTCGGGTTTTAGGATGTAAGGAGTTGAAAGTATTTCATTTCATCTTATTTTATTTCAACTAGGGGAAATACTTGATTCAGTTTGCAGCTATATATATATATATATATATCTATCTATCTATATATCTATATATAACAGCGCCACCTTACAACCAAGCTCTAGAAAATAGTGATTACAAGATGAACATTAATTACACTAAACCAAACGAAGAGGAAAAAACAGGAACAGAAGATCACGTGTTCACCCACCGTACAGTGCAGGGTGGTTGGGTCTCCTCTAGCCAGCCCTCCGACAACGAAAATATTACATGCACGTTGTCGCAGCTCACTTCATCCTCAGGTATTTCGTAAATGTAGCATAATAAATTTCTCTGCATGGCTGGTAACATTTCCGGTAATATTGTCTGTGCCTGCATCTGTCAACAAGACTCAACAGTTAGGTGTGTTTTTGAAATAACTTTCAATATGTCTGTCTGCCAGTGTTTTAGGTTTCGAGGCAGGCCTCGAGGCCGGGTCGAGGCCGGGAGAATTTTAAGAAGTGCAAATGCCGAATGTTGTTAGTTTCTCAAAAATAAAATATTATTGAAACTAATAAAGAGAGAGAGAGGGAGTGAGAGGGTGTGAGAGTCGACTGTCGAGTACGCCCATCCACCTGTATGAGTACACCCTTCTTTCTTACTTTCTTTTGTCTTCTATTTTGTTCTTGATATCAAAGCCAATTCATGCAGCGCAGCTGCACTGACAATGACGTGACGGAGACTTTGCAATGCATGTGCGCATGCCATGCAATACTAATATTAGTAAAAAAAAAAAAAAAATGTTTTGCTCGTGCGCCATTACGTTCCAGTTGATCAATCTCTTGGTATTCTCATTTTAAAATTTACGTTCAACATTTTTTTTGTAAAGAGTGTCTTCAAAATAAATTAAATCAACATTTAGTTTTATCTTATTCTTATTTTATTTGACTTATTGATTGTGAAAATGAAAAATTAAGATAAAAATCCCCTGACAATTGTTGCTACGATAATTTGGTAACACTTCACATATACAAGATCAGGCATATTGCGTGTGCAGCTGTGTAGGACTGTCTGTTGGTGTGTTTGTATGTATGTGTGGAGGGATGTGATTGTGTACTGTTGGAATGTAGAGTTGCTTTGTGTGTCTGTGTTTAGGCTGGTGTGTGCTGTGTGTATGCATATACATGTATGTGTGTATGCATATGTGTATTTGTGTGTGTGTGTGTGTGTGTGTGTGTGTGTGTGTGTGTGTGTGTGTGTCGTGTGTGCGTGCGTGTGTGTGTGTGTGTGTGTGTGTGTGTGTGTGTGTGTGTGTGTGTCGTACGTGTTGTGGGTCTCGAGGCCGGACTCGAGGCCGCAAAATCGTCCTCGGCCTAGTCCTCGAGGACGGAGATTAATCCTCGGCCTCGTCCTCGAGGACGGAGGTTAATCCTCGGCCTCGTCCTCGGCCTTGGACGCAATCCTTGGTCTCGTCCTTGTCCTCGGGTGAGCAGGCCTCGGATACAACACTGTTGTCAGCATCGGGCATGATATGTCAGTGAAATGGACAAGGAGCAGGACAAGTATCATGTACTAGTTCTACAATGTTTATTATTTCTACATTGGTCTAATGCTGTAAAAAACAAAATGTGTATCCACCCTTCATAGTTGACCTACATGGAAATTTGTCGTATGCATTTTAAAATATTTCGTAATATACATTCTATGTGAATCCTCGGGCCACTAAAAGTGTTTCGGTGCAACAGACAGAGTCGCTTTCAGTAGCTACTGAAAGGGAAATTTTAGAAATCTGCCATGTTTTCTCACTAGGAAAATTAATTTACTTTAGTTGTCTGGGAGACAACGAATAATGAACGCATTGTCAGGCGATGACATGATGAAAAGAATGGTGGAAGCTGTAGTTGTCGCCCTTAAAGAAACTGTAATACAGAGCGTCTACGCCGCCATTTCCATGGACATCGAAAATTTCAAGAAACAACAGTCTTCCCTCGAAAAGCAAATATCTGAGCTACGGAAAGAGCTGGCGTCATCGCAGCGCGAAATTGAGCAGCAGGAGCAATACACAAGAAGGAATTGCTTAAGATTCTTCGGGATACCTGAACAAGCTGGGGAGGACACAGACAAGCTTATCGTAGATATGGTGAACGACAAACTCGCTGTCTCTTTGAAACCCGTCGACATCGAGTGATGACATCGGATAACGACCAAACCAGGATCCACGACCAAAAAAGGTCCACGACCCATCATCGTGAAATTTGCCCGATACAACGTGAGAGATTAGTGTTCAGATCCAAGCGAAAACTGAAGGGAACGAGGATTGTGATTCTCGAGGACATTACAACATTTTGCCGTAATCTCATCTACGAAGCGAAGAAGAAAACCTCGGTGAAAAGGTGTTGGACCTCCGATGGTAAAATCACAGCCCTCGTCCGAGAAAATGGAACTAAGGACAGAAAGGTACACATTAACTCGATGAGTGACATTGAACGACTGGACTGAATATTGCATTTCTGACATGTATGTATACCTACTGACAAATTACATTGTTTGTTGTATTTTTAATGACTAAGTATATTTACCCTTGTTTAAATTGGTCTAAGTCTATAACGCAGTTCCAAAATGCAATTGTTTGTACTAACTGTAATAACTGGTAGTCATTTAACATGTGCTGATGAAAAACATGAAATTGTTAGCCTACCCTGCGAGTGGAAATGTCGTAGATGTATATTCCCTGAATTGCCATTATTTATTGAGAATACTGTTTCATTTAATAATGACAGAACTTTCGATAGGACTGTTGAAAATTATTCAAAAGTTACAAGTGAATACAGCGACTTGGATAAGACTAACAAAATCATATCTTCGCACGACGGCCTTCATTTGTCATAGTTAAATAAATGTTCACTCCACGTACATGTTGACGAAGTAAGATTTCAAGCAAGTCAATTTCATGTTATTTCATTCAGTGAAACACGGTTGGACGATACGATTCCGGACACATGTATAAGTATGAATGGTTATATAAGTATCAGTATGCTGATTTTATAATATGCCTTTTGTAAGTTTTAAGTACAAATATCCGTGTGTGTGTTGTAACAACCCTGTTAAGAAAAAACAAAAAGGACTTCTTTGTACCGTTTGCAAATGTTGGTCGCACATAGGCTGTGTAAATGTAACGTCTCGAGAATATGATGATTTATCTGTGCCATTTGAAAACTGGCGCTGTCCAAAATGCATTTTTCAGGAACTTCCGTTTTTTGATATACAAGAATTCCATTTGTAAAATACGTGTGAAACCACCGAGCTTCCTGATTGCAATAGCAATCATGTAAGCCACCAATAAATGACCTAAAAACACACGGTTAGAAAAGAAACCCTGGTATATTAAGCTTGCTTGTAAGGTGTAAAGACTATGGTGTGGTTTTTTTATCATACGTGACAATACGAATTAAACATAATGTAGTAATTTGGATAGATATTTTAACTCAACATCATTTTGGATTATATTTGTTTTACCTATTAGGGCCTGTTTTGTTATTTTCTCTTTCGTGAACTAAATGCTCATATTTAATATTTCTAATAACGTGTCAATATTCGCAGCTTTAACTCACAGACAAACGAAGATGTAAAATACAGGAAGTAAAATCCTACTTGCCAATCTCGTTAGGCAGTTCATTCCCAAAACAAACTGTTAAAATGGATTGTTGTTTTCTTAAAATGATCAAATTCTGTTTAATCGTGTTTCGTTTGACAACATACGTCTTAAAGCCCAAGTTTGGTTTGGGGGATTTTTTTTTAAAGCGTTATGCCCGAAAGTCATATCACACCAATAACAGATTCTGAATGTCTTTTTTTTTAATTAACTAATACAAATTTCATGGGGCAGATTTTTCGGGGTACCCCCGAAATTTTTGACTATTTCTAACATGAAAGCATCTAAAGGGTTAATATGTTGTTGAGGTTATCCGAGTTATTGAAAGGTGTCGTTGTTATCTGTTAGAGTAAATAGACACAAGTAATACTCTTGTACGTTGTCTGTTCTTAATTTTGTCAATCAAGTCTTTCATTTTCTCAGGATAGCCTTGAAGTCAATATTCATCTGAATTGCCTAACTTCTTGTATAGATTTGTAAAATTTTGTGTTTGAAATCCATTATCTTTATTTCAACTCATTTTGGGGAGGCGTCATGGCGTAGTGGATAACCTAATGGTCCGTGGTTCGAGCCCACGTCGTGGCGGTTGTGTCCTTGGGTAAGGCACTCTATCCCCATTACCCTGTCCCTCGGATAGGACGTAAACTGGAGGTCCCGTGTTGAGAGAGAAACACCTCAGCACGTTAAAGAACCCACACACTTCATCGAAAAGAGAAGGGTGAAAACCCGGTGTGATGGCAATTCATTCCAACACTATCAACATTCTTCGGGCCTCTTCTATGGCGCTGTATAGCTGCTCCCTTGCTGTAAGGATACATGGTCAAATATTGTGTACCATGCGCAATTCAGCCTTCGGGCTGCCAAGCATGAGCTATGCATACCGTTAATAAATAAATAAATATTCCTGCGAAAGAATATTTTTCTTCCTTCCACTGAACAAATTCAGTGTTTTGTGTTTCTTGCTATCGTTAACTGATTACAATATAGTTATTTCTGATATTGTGCAAAGTATTAAATATGGTCATTAAGATCAACCATTTAAATTTTTACCACCACTCAATTAATAATACGCTATATAAATGGATGCATTTACGCATTCATTGACTTTTAATACAGTTTTACTGAATTCTTGTCCAGTACTGCCACCAAAATGGTATAACGTATATTGACATTATTTTGTTGTACAGAATCAAACAGAAAATATCACGATGATCTGTCCATAGTGAGGCTTCTGCTTCTGTGTCTTTGTTTTTGTGTTCTTTGCATTGTAATGCTTTGTTTATTTCCTCATCTTTTACAGTATTTTTTTCTTCTTGTTTTTTCTTTTTCGTCTATTTCTTCTTTCTCTATTTCTTGTTCTGCATTTTCTCTCTTTCGTTTATCCTTTGTCTCCTTCTATACTTATTTCGATTGATCTTTCTTTTTAATTCTTCTTCTCCTCCTCCTTGCATATATTAATTATTTTGATCTTCTTTATTCTTTCTCTTTTATTTCTTCTGTTGTGTTTTGCCTTCTGCGCTCTTGTTCTTCTTTTTTACTTTCTTCTAATTTGATCTCTATCGCTTTTCTTCTTCTTTCTATTCTTCTTGCACATATTCTTTTTCTTTTTCTTTTCTTTGTTTCTTTTGTTCTTTTTTTCTTCTCCTCTTCTGTTTCTTTTGTTCTTTTTTCTTCTCCTTTTTGACTTCCGATGGTAAAATCACGGCTCTCGTCCGAGAAAATGGAACTAAGGACAGAAAGGTACACATTAACTCGATGAGTGACATTGAACGATTGGACCGAATATTGCATTTCTGACATGTATGTATACCTACTGACAAATTACATTGTTTGTTGCATTTTTAATGACTAAGTATATTTACCCTTGTTTAAATTGTTCTAAATCTATAACGCAATTGTTTATAACTGGTGTCATTTAACATGTACTGATGAAAAACATGAAATTGTTAGCCTACCCTGCGGGTGGAAATGTCGTAGATGTATATTCCTTGATTTGCCATTATTTATTGAGAATGCTGTTTCATTTCATGACAGAACTTTCGATACGACTGTTGAAAATTATTCAAAAGTTACAAGTGAATACAGCGACTCAAATAAGACTAACAAAATCATATCTTTGCGCGACAGCCTTCATATGTCATATTTAAATAAATGTTCACTCCATGTTGACGAAGTAAGATTTCAAGCAAGTCAATTTCATGTTATTTCATTCAGTGAAACACGGTTGGACGATACGATTCCGGACACATGCATAAGTATGAATGGTTATACAAGTATCAGTATGCTGATTTTATATTATGCCTTTTGTAAGTTTTAAGTACAAATATCCGTGTGTGTGTTGTAACGACCCTGTTAAGAAAAACCAAAACGGACTTCTTTGTACCGTTTGCAAATGTTGGTCGCACATACCGCTGTGTAAATGTAACCTCTCGAGAATATGATTTATGTATGCCATTTGAAAACTGGCGCTGTCCAAATGCATTTTTCAGGAACTTTCGTTTTTTGATATACAAGAATCCCATTTGTTAAATACGTGTGAAACCACCGAGCTTCCTGATTTTTCAAAAGATTGTAACCAGTCTGAGAATAATCTGAAATATGATCAGCTAAACTGCTGTGGGCTAAATATTTGTCACTTGAATATAGATAGCCTTACCAAGCATTTGGATGAATTAAAATCTCTGACACTTTTCAACAATATTCACATTTTTGCCATAAATGAAACCAAAATTGACGACACGATAAGTGATCATGAGACTACAATTGAAAATTATTTATTATTTCGTAAATTCAGATCTCGGCAAGGCGGTGGTGTTGCCCTGTATGTCCATGAATCTTTAAATTTTGAAATTATATATCACAACTCATTTGATGAATTAGAAGTTGTGACTGTCAAGGTTGAGCCAAAAAATTGTAAACCCTTAATTGTTTCGACATGGTATAGACCACCAAGTACCAACTTAGAAATATTCACAATTTATGAAAAGTTCTTGCAGTATACAGTATATTGATTCTTTGAAATTAGATGTTATACTGGTTGGTGATATCAATGGTGATATACTATCGCAAGTGCCCTCTTCCCATACTGAAGTGTTTGGTAAAATCAATGATACATTTGCTCTTGAACAAATTAATACATCTGAGCCTACAAGGATAACGAGTAAATCTGCCACGCTTGTTGACCACATGTTAAGCAACTGCTCCCACAGAATCCGAACGCATGGTGTGATTCACAATGGTGTAAGTGATCATTCCATCAGCTATTTGGTTTTAAAATCTGAGCCAAAGTCCCTTCCACGTGTAATTAAATTCAGAAACTGTAGAGACTTTGATATTGAACAGTTTAAATTTGATGTTAAACATCAGCCTTGGGGTGTTGAAAATATTGACGATGCTGTTGAAAAATGGCAACAACTTTTCATTGAAACCATTGATAAGCATATGCCATTTCGAACTAAAAAGATCAAACCTCGCAATTCTCCTTGAATGAATTCAAATATCTTTAAATTCATGAAAAGTAGAGATAAGACCAAACTTCAAGCATAATTATAAATCCAAGTCTCAGTCTTAGTCTTAACTAACGTGTATAACTTTGTGCATGGTAATGAATGGTTGCATGTGCGTGTTTGTATGTGTGTATGTGTGTGTAAGAGTGTGTGTATGTATGTACTCTATGTGTGTGTGTGTGTGTGTGTTGTGTGTGTTGTTTGTGTGTGTGTGTGTGTGTGTGTGTGTGAAATCGCGTAATTTCTAATAGATAATTGTTCTCAAAGGCAGATCACATTATTGTACAGAAAAGAAGAATGGAATAGCAAAAAATAGAGAAGTAGCATTTTAACCTATCTTTTGATAAATTTGTGTAAATTTGCATGTTTAATGAATTTCACAATTCTTTAATAGTAATGAGGCCTACCAGATAAAAAAATCAAAATCCGCCGCGAAATCCAGAAGAATGAGCATTTTGTATTAAGTTTGAATACATAATATTATGCATAAATTTGTATAAACTACAATTTATGAATTACTGGCTTTTGTGTAGAAGTTTGGAACCCCAAACCAAGCTGAGATCAACCAAACAGAATCCGCTGCGAAATTTAGGAGATGCATTTTCATTCATTTTAGATTATTTGCATAAATTTGCATAATCAATGGCTAGTAGAGGCATGTAGGATATGTGCAAGGGAGCGAAGCGACCGAGCAGGGGAGGGTGTGTTAGGGGGATACCGAAGTGTGGATTTTTAAGTACTCATAGCAAATATGCGTTTCGTAAGTATGGAAAATACATGTGTTGAAGGTAGAATTTTGCAGAATTATTGAAAATTGTTATTATAATATTTACAGAGAGTAGCAGAGACAATTTGTTTTATTAAATAAAGGGAAAGCTCCGTAAAATAAAGAACGTAGGTGACTGGAGAGGGAACGTAGCAACGAGTGGAACAGGGACTTTTTCAAACTCTGTCTATGAATCTTGCATTTTAGATCGACCACAATTTTAAAAATAAATAAATCAACAAATAAAATCAAATTTCAGATTTGGGTTCAATATTTAAGATTTTATTACTTTGCTTAATTTGTTAATTTTTATGCGCCATAGATGAACACCAGAATATTACAGGCATTATTATATGCAAATAGTATGCACCTATCCCGCCAATTTATATACATGTATATTTTGTTGGGGGGGGGGGGGCATGAGCCTCCGACTACCTCCCCCATAGATTCGGGCCTACCTCACCTATTGTCATCAGTCAAAGCAATCAGAATCAAAATCGGCCTAGTAATAACAGAGAAGAATCAAACATTTCGAGCACACACGGAGACCCCCCCCCCCCGACACACACACACATCACACACCGGCGCACGTACGAGGCCCGTTTCTCAAGAATCCCCTCGCGATATTTCGTTAGGTGGTACACAGCACGGAACAGATTCTCTCACACAGCACGCACAAACTTACACAATACAAGCGAGGTGGAGGGGGGCGGGTATTGTCCTGGAGTGAATTGTCGCGGTGGTCTGTTCTAGGAGAATTGTCCTGAGGGAGTTTTCGCTGGGGCGGTTGTTGTCCGGGCGGTAGTTCTATGCGGGGAATTGTCCTGGGGGTAGCTATGTCCTAGGGGTAGTTGTCCGGGGGTAGTTTTGTCCCTAGGGCCGGAATTGTCCAAGGGGCGAATTGTCCGGGTGATGGTTGTCCGGGGGTAATTGTCCAGGGGATAGTTGTCCTAGAACCCAAATATTGAATTATGAATGCAAACATTTATTCGATGTTTCCGGTTGTTGTTGTGTTTTTTTTATATCGCACACAATGTATGCTGTAGAAAAGCACACACTATCGCATTACATGTAGATTTATGTGTGTTAAAGACGCTTTATAACACTGTGGAAGACCCGTTTAAAAAAAATCGAACTTTGCTATCTGACATAGCTGACAGTGTTTGAATGGACAAATAAACACCCTAGAACATAAAAGTTCGGACAGTTATGCCATAACTAGTACAATAGGTGCAGATACAAATTGCCACATTAATCATTCTCAGCCGATAGGAAATTCTGCATCACAGCAGCCTATGGGAATCATGGGGGAAAGCGGGAATGGTCTCTAAATGATTTGCACTTTTTTTCAAAAACACTTAATAATCGTTTTAAACTGCATTTTTTTCCAGGGCTTCAATAGACCGTTTCAGACACTGGTAGCATGACATATCATATAGCTCAGATGTTCTAAACTGGAAATATTGTTATGTAATGCCTGTAAGGATTATACATCAGAATAAATTAATATTACATTTCGCTGATGTTACGTGCACACATTGGGAGTGGCTTATCAAAGTTTCCATCGTTGTATGTCATTGCAAAAGAGTCAATGAGGGTCCCTGTGGCACACGTAAACGAACATTCTGTTCCATGAGTTACACTTGCTTCTGATGCACAGTTGTCTGATATTCATATAAACAAAAAACGATTTCTTTTGGGCAGAGAAATACCAGGTTATACGCACAACTGCTCTCACACCGTGCTAGTGTAGGAGCAGTCTATTGTTTACATTCACAATCGAACGCATAATGATAAAGACTGAACTGATTTCTAGCCAGCTGGAAAAGTCAGCAAACTGAGAGAAAATGATGTCTGTGATTGTTTTTTTGCCAATTCCGCGGTCCTTCTCCTAGCCGATAAAAATTGATTTTTTACACTTTAAGAATCCTCAGGCTTCCCGCTACACTTACTCATCTTCAATATATTTACAAATGGCGCCTTTTCATTTTATGAAGCGGCAAAGTCAGAAAAAATGGGGAAAGGGAGATTTTCCACAATATATTTTTTTTAACCAAAAAAAGAGAGTCTTTAGAATCAATTCTCCGTGTCATAACTTTGACTTTGGTCACGTATTTTGATCTAACCTTAAAAACAGGGCATCTCTTTTGCATGCCTGAAAATTAACATTGTGTAAATACAATGGCATTTAGAAGAAAACGCCATCTGGAAACCTTTAGCAAAATATTGGAGCTAGAAACTCAGTTTGAGTGGAATTATAGTGACCGTTAGATTCTGATTTGAATATTTTTCTCGCGAGGAAAAAATCCTGCCATAGAACGTGCACTTAACAGTTATTGTTTTCTTTGACATATTTTAAATTCTAGGTAATTACTGACCCCCAGATTTACCCGACATGCCCTTCATCAATAGCCTAATGGCATGGGTAATCTTTTCCTGGTCTGCGGGGATGTTGCAAATGAGATCCACTGCCTTTAAAGAGAAACCTTTGATTATCATTAATCTCCTTTCAATAACAGGTGTATTACAATTGCAAGAATGTGCTAAAAAATGACGGTTTTAGTTCAAGTTTACCATTGTGTTCCAAAACTCTAGACCACGAAGAAAGTAAAAGATCGCTTAGAAATTGATATGAGTGGCGTGGAATATATAAGCTGGTATTGAACAATCAGCCGCCAAGACAATATAAGAAGAATGGTATACTGTTCAGTAAGCTTCAGAAAGTCTAACTGAAGGCATGTAGGTAGAAAAGACTTCCATGGTGACAGGTACTTTTAGCTGCATATTTCAAATTCTAAGTAATAAATGATCTTCAGATTTCACAAACATGTCATTTATGGATAGCCTAAGGGCATGGGTGGTGTTTTGGGGAATATTTCGTCATGGTACCGATGACATACACTTCCTTTAAAATAAATCTTGAATGGCTGTGATTAGAGACCAGTCGATTCTTCTTCACTAACTTATATTTAAGTCACAGTTAAGTTTCATAAAATCCAAATCTTTAAGATTCAAATCTAAATAAAAAAAATCGACTGTCCCTAACCACAGGCGTGCAGGATTCATTTAAAATCCTTGTAATGTATAATGTGTATGGCGCACGCGAGGTGCTGTATATTTTTTATGCGGAAAAGATATAGACACTTCACTTTGTCAGTAATGACAATTATTTGTATGAATGTCCATGTTCCCCATTATTTTCGTATAAACTGTGGTCAATGCAAGGTAACATTATCTCCTTGCACCCTGAATTTATTCTGAGAGGATAATAATGACAATTATTCTTTTCATATTTTCTTTGAATTTTGCTTTCTTAAATGGGGTATTGACAATGGTATTTTGGTAATGGTAATGTTGCTTAGCACAGTAGCTATTTTTCAATGTCTCCTGTATGAAAGTGAAGGAGAAAATTATTATTCAATTCAACTGTATGACTGTGCACATGTGCAACGTTAGCGCGCAACGAGTTAAATTACTGTTTTTATTATTTGAGACCAGTGCCTCGTGATGAGAGAGTTTTCATGATTCTTACAGCCAGCCAGGCATGTGTTTTGCGAGATGATGTCGTTGAAATACAGAATCCCCAATCTCTGCCGCACAACAAATATAGCTAACGGCCGACGGTCACGTACCAGCCGTGGCTTGGTGGTCTGCTGGTTGCGCTGTCATGATTTAGTGTGATTGTAACCAGACCAGGTTTCTAGAACAAAAACATAATAAAACTTCCCCCTAACTAAAAAAAAAAAAAAAAAAAAACGGGCAAGGGTAATAGATATTTGCGCTGGCGAAATCGACGTTGTACAAAGATTACACTGAACTCCACTGCATTTTAATTTGGGTGCCTTGCCAAAGCCAGCTCCTTCGAGAACTATTTTGAGTTGTTATTTTCTTTTCGAGATTTCAAACAATAATGAAAACGTAAAAACATTTAGAATCATCTGCATTCAAAAGAAATTACGCAGATTTTTTTTTCAGGCATAGTCATGCAAACTCCTAAAAGTTTTTCAATAACGAAGAATTTCCTTAGTAAATTTATCATAATTTTGGTATGATTTATGAAAAAAAACTGAATTTAAATTATTATGATAAAAAGAAAAAAAACAAGTATTTGACATATTATAAAAATGTGTGTGATTTCGATCAGCTAACAAAAACAACGTATACCGCGTTGTAATTCGTACACAGATTCACATGTAATTTATCGTTTATATGTGTGTATGTGTGTGCGAGGATTTAATTAATTGCCAGCAGTGATGTTGCTTTAAAAAAAAAACCCTTTTTATCAATAATTCATAACAGGATAAATGAGAAATGCTTATTGCAGAGTCGTGTCAACAACCATTTGAGAACAGTCATAAAATCACACAACACACAAACACATACACCCACACAAACACACATAAACGTAAATATAAACATCCTAAATGTAACTTCGAAAAGGTAAGCAGTGGGGAAATCATATTGTTTGCCTCAGTTAATGATATAATATCGGTCCGTAAGTAAAGATCAAATACCTCCTAATTATATATTTTTTCTATTAAGTTACCCTCGAACTAGTCCCACTGTGTCTCTCGGTTTTATTCGGGGACTTCCCATTTAAGTATTGACTATTGTTTTGTCTTTTTTTGTCTCCAAACTATAGGTATCTAATTGTAAGTTACATCGCGCTGTTATGCATGTGGAAATTGGGGCGCTAAGTGGCAACAATGACGGAGTCCACATGCCTATCCTAATGCAGAAATGTTGATTATCCAATTACACCAAAATTAATAATCACCAATCCTTGGAATTTCACCTTTTTTCAAACAGTATTGAATAACCATTTGTAGCTGTTACCAAAGTTGATGAATTCTTCGTGTATATTTTTCACAATCTGATATGGTAAAAAATCTATATTTAATTGCATTCTTTACCTTTCAAATCAGTAAAAACAAATACTTCATGTATTCTGAGAATTTATGCCAGAACTAGAACGAAAAGTGTCAAGTCTTCCTAGCTGCTCTTGGATTAACCCGGAAAACAGGTGATTTCAATCCTTACCCAAACAAAATGGAACATCGGGTGAAAATAACCCTGAGGTACAAGTTACCGAAGCCGATCCCGAAATAGTGTATCCTGATGCGCATGCATACGTACATATTCTACCGTCGTCCACTAATTCTCCACTTACACAGTCATCGGAAATAATCTGATCGGTAAACTCTGGAACAGTGCAATGAGCTGTCAAGGTACAAGCAAGAAATGATCATTAAAGAGAGAATGTTGTAAACATTTGACTCACAAGAAGGAAATTCTCGGCATTGAATCGGTTTCGATATGTAAGAAGAGTATGATTGTCTCCTTAAATAATGGCGAAAGTTTTTTGTGTCTGTATATATTTTCCCAACATTTCTATCATCCGATTACGCCTGTATCAAATGCAATTGCCTATATCTGTTTTAATTTGTGTGTGACTAACTACTTTTCATTTTCACTGATAAATTGCCGTCCCTGTCCTGAAACAGTAAACACAGTCTAAATATAATAAGCTAGTGCACTGCTTTTACACGTAAATCACTTAAAACGTGAACTACAAAGCATAATATTTAGCTGTAAAATCCGCAGGTTTATTTATTTCATATATTGGAGCTGGAACAATGATCATAATACGTGTGACTTGTATTGCGTATGCAAGACAAACGTCACGCGTGTCTATAGCAGCAGCTAGCTATTTTTTTCTCAGCAAAAATTAAAACATCCTTTCTTCATAGTGTATTAATAATCCTTCTTTGTCTAACATCACCTTCATGTTTGTATTTCTAAAGCAGTATCTGACCTAAACAAAGATAACCGTCTGTTGTGGGGAATTATGACCTTTTTCTACCTTCCTAATATGTACGGAGGTCTGTGGAGCCAGACGTTAATGCCTCAGTGGAACCACTGGAATACAGAGGGACTGAAGGCTTTGGTCTATATCTGACCAGAATAATTAAACGTTAACTGAAGCAATGGAAGTTTTCAAATTTACCCAGGTTTTTTTTTCTCTTTCTTAGTACAGTTGTATTTCAGGTGAAAATGTGTTTTTTTTTCTATTAAATTACCCTCAAACTAGTCCGACTGTGTCTCTCGGTTTTATTCGGGGACTTCTCATTTAACAGTACTGACAATTGTTTTGTCTTTTTTGTCTCTAAACTATAGGTACCTAATTGTAAGTTACACATCGCGCTATAATGCATGTGGAAATTGGGGCGCTAAGTGGCAATAATGACGGAGTCCACATCCCTATCCTAATGCAGAAATGTCGATTATCCAATTACACCAAAATTAATAATCACCGATCCTTGGAATTTCACTTTATTCAAACAGTATTGAAGAACTATTTGTAGCTGTTACCAAAGTTGATGAATTCTTCGTGTTTATTTTTCACAATCTGATATGGTAAAAAATATATATTTAATTGCATTCTTTACCTTTCAAATCAGTAAAAACAAATACTTCATGTATTCTGAGAATTTATGCCAGAACTAGAACGAAAAGTGTCAAGTCTTCCTAGCTGCCCTTGGATTAACCCGAAAAGCAGGTGATTTCAATCCTTACCCAAACAAAATGGAACATCGGGTGAAAATAACCCTGAGGTACAAGTTACCGAAGCCGATCCCGAAATAGTGTATCCTGATGCGCATGCAAACGTACATATTCTACCGTCGTCCACTAATTCTCCACTTACACAGTCATCGGAAATAAGCTGATCGGTAAACTCTGGAACAGTGCAATGAGCTGTCAAGGTACAAGCAAGAAATGATCATTAAAGAGAGAATGTTGTAAACATTTGACTCACAAGAAGGAAATTCTCGGCATTGAATCGGTTTCGATATGTAAGAACAGTATGACTGTCTACTTGAATAATAGCGAAAGTTTTCTGTGTCTGTATGTATTTTTCCAAACATTCCTATCATCCGATTACTCATGTATCAATTGCAATTGCCTATATCTGTTTTAATTTGTATGTGACTAACTACTTTTCATTTTCAGAGATAAATTGCCATCCCTGTCCTGAAAAATTATACACAGTCTGAATATAATAAGGTAGTGGACTGCTTTTACACGTAAATTACTTAAAACGTGAACTACAAAGCATAATATTTAGCTGTAAAATCCGCAGGTTTATTTATTTCATATAGAGCTGGAAAATAATAATCATAATAATACGTGTGACTTGTATTGCGCAAGACACACGTCACGCGTGTCTATAGCAGCAGCTAGCTATTTTTTTTTTCTCAGCAAAAATTAAATATCCTTTCTTCAGAGTGTATTAATAATCCTTCTTTGTCTAACATCACCTTCATGTTTGTATTTCTAAAGCAGTATCTGACCTAAACAAAGATAACCGTCTGTTCTGGGGAATTGTAGCCTTTTACGTTCCTAATATGTACGGAGGTCTGTGGAGCCAGACGTTAATGCCTCAGTGGAACCACTGGAGTACAGAGGGACTGAAGGCTTAACGTAAACTGAAGCAATGGGAGTTTTCAAATTCACCCAGGGTTTTTTTTTTTTTAGTAGTAGAGTTGTATTTCAGGTAAAAATGTTTTTTTTTTTTTCTATTAAGTTACCCTCGAACTTGTCCGACCGAGTCTCTCGGTTTTATTCGGGGACTTCCCATTTAAGTATTGACTATTGTTTTGTCTTTTTTTGTCTCCAAACTATAGGTACCTAATTGTAAGTTACACATCGCGCTGTTATGCATGTGGAAATTGGGGCACTAAGTGGCAATAATGACGGAGTCCACATCCCTATACCAATGTAGAAATGTTGATTATCCAATGACAACAAAATTAATAATCACCGATCCTTGGAATTTCACCTTTTTTTCAAACAGTATTGAAGAACCATTTGTAGCTGTTACCAAAGTTGATGAATTCTTCGTGTATATTTTGCACTATCTGATATGGTAAAAAATATAAACTTAATTGCATTCTTTACCTTTCAAATCAGTAAAAACAAATACTTCATGTATTCTGAGAATTTATGCCAGAACTAGATCGAAAAGTGTCAAGTCTTCCTAGCAGCTCTTGGATTAACCCGGTAAACAGGTGATTTCAATCCTTACCCAAACAAAATGGACTATCAGGTGAAAATAACCCTGAGGTACAAGTTACCGAAGCCGGTCCCGAAATAGTGTATCCTGATGCACATGCATACGTACATACTGAACCGTCGTTCACGAAATCTCCAGGTAGACAGTCCTCGGAGATAAGCTGTTCGGTAAACGCTGGAACATTGCACTGCGCTGTCAATGTACAAGCAAAAAATGAACATTAGAGAAAGAATGTTGTAAACAATTGACTCACAAGAAGGAAATTCTCGGCATTGAATCAGTTTCAATGTGTAAGAACATTATGATTGTCTACTTAAATAATAGCGAAAGTTGTATGTGTCTGTATGTATTTTCCTCACATTTCTATCTTCCAAATTACGCATGTATCAATGGCATTTGCCTATATCTGTTTTAATTTGTATGTGACTAACTTGTTTCTTTTTCAGTAATAATCTGTCATGAAAAAGTATACACAATCTAAAAATAATAAGCTAATGCACTGCCTTTACACGTACAGCACTTAAAACGTGAACTACAAAATATAATATTTAGCTGCAAAGCCCGCGGGTTTATTTATTTCATATATTGGAGCTGGAAAATAATGATCATAATAATACGTGTGACTTGTATTGCACAAATTCCACTCGGTACAGTGCTCAAAGCGCATGTGTTTAGAAAAAGTACCGTAATAATGAGAGTAAGGGAGCAGAAACAAACGAGTGTAGGATTAATAGTAAGCATTGAACAGGTCAGTTCTTCGACTGGTTTTAAATGAACGCAGACAGTTGCAACTTTTGATAACTATAGGTAGATTATTCCATAGAGTGGGATCAGCACAGGCAAAAGCTTGTTCCCCCAAAGTTTGTGCAGAGTTCGAAAAGACAAGGGACTAGAGTCGTATGAACGTAGAGGTCTGAGAGAAGTATATTCAAACTGACATAGTGTCGGTTCATCTCCTCATTAAAAATGTCACATTATAATGAACAGAAGAACCACTGACACAATTTAAAATCAATATATAATTGTGAAAATACGATCTCTGACGTTCAACCAGTGGAGTGATTATATAGTGCGTGTGATATGAGTGTGTGTTTGTGTGTGTGGTGGGGGGGGGGTGTATGTGTGTGTGTGGTGGGGTGTATGTGTGTGTGTGTGTGTGTGTCTTTGTGTTTATGTTTGTGCGGGTGTGTTTAGACCGGGTCATAATGCGCTCTGCAGTGTTTGATGCTTTTGAAATTTTGACAGCTGGGTGTGTTGTAGATTAAATAAAACTGCATTCCCCAAATCAAGCCGAGAAGAAATGAGGCTGCAAACTAATGTAGAAAAGAAGACCCCCCCCCAAAAAAAAAAACCAAAAAACAAAAAACAAAAAACAAAAAACAAAAAAAACAAAAACAAAAACAAAAACAAAAACAACAACAAAAAAAATAGAAAAAAGAATGGGAGAAGGATTAACGAAAGAGGAACAATGAAGTTCTTACATTTCAAACAATAGGAAGAAAGAAAAGAAAACCCCAAACAAGATAATAGGACAGAATTCCTTCCAAAACTGAAACACGCTAAGTAGTAATTGCCAGATAAAGGTATGGCTTGATTAAATCTAGAGTACCTAGCTTAAATTAATACGCAACGTAAGATAATGTATTTTACCTTGACAAATTGGAATTACAAATTCGCCATCTTGGCAAATTACTGTACTAGCATCAGCTGTCAAGGGGCTATAGCCATTGTCACACACGAATTCGCAAACCATGCCATGACTCAAAGGTTCTCCAGCGATACAACCACTTGTTGAAGACAATCCTTCCCCAAAGTCTGAAACTAAGCAATCAGCTGTTGAAGAAGTTATTATCACATGCTAAACAGGAAAAATCAACACAGGCCAGAAGAAAATCATTGAACTTACCGTCCAGTCAAGCTTACACACACACACACACACACACACACACACACACACACACACACACACACACACACACACACACACACACACACACACACACACACACACATGAGTATACCCACACACACATACACCAACAATCCTAAATATTACTTCGAGAAGACAAGGGGGGGGGGAGGTCACACTTTTCAGCTCATTACATAATATCGGTCCTTAAATATGGAGTTAAAACCTTCAAACACACACTTTCACATACACACACACAACCACACACACAAACACAACTCACAAAAACACACAAACACAAAAACACACACATAGACACACAGTAATACACACACACAAATACAAACAAATGCTAAACACAAATTCTAAATATTACTTAAAAAATGAAATGGAGGATCATACTCCTTCCTCAGTTCATTACATTGGTCCTTAAATATAAATTTAATACCTTCCGATTCTTAACGGTGTTCATATACACTCAGCAAAAAAAATATATTTATAAAAAAAAATTAAGTTTACATTTGTAATGTATAACTTTAATAAAAAAAATCAATGAATTATATATCACATTAAGGGCAATTCAATTCTCTTTCATCCTGTGACGGTAATTTGAAGATAAATCTTATGCATGAGTGATCACATGCGTTTTTATCCCCCAAGGAGCAAAAGGAAAAATTGCAAAAATGAACCATAATCCACTGATATTTAAATGGCACAACACAATCAATGGAAACAAAAGATCAGACTTAGACAATGGCTTTATCTTTAAGTAAAAGACAGAATTTGTTAAAACTGCAAGACTGGGCCGTTTTGTCTTTTTACCACCCTTTGTGTCTATACTTTAAATCCAATTAAAACCTCTTGATTTAGGAGAAGCTTCTTTCTTTTCTGTCTCTTTGTTGGTAAAAAGACAAAACGACTCCGTCTTGTAGTTTTAACAAATTCTCTATTTTATTCAAAGATAAAGCCATTGTCCAAGCCTGATCTTTTGTTTCCATTGACTGTGATGTGCCATTTAAATATCAGTGGATTATGATCCATTTTTGCAATTTGTACTTTTACACCTTGGGGGAAAAACGCATGTGATCACTCATGCATAAAATTCATCTTCAAATTACTCTCACAGGCTGAAAGAGAATTAAATTGCCTTTAATTTGATGTATAATTCATTGATTTTTTTATGAAAGTTATCTATTACTAATGTGAGAAAGTGTTTACTTTCTTTTTTTGCTGAGTGTACATTGTAGGCAGCACGAATGCTGCCATCTCAAGTCAACTAAGCCACTGTAAACCTCCTTCGTAACAACTAACATACCTTGAGAAATCAACAGATTTTTGATCTGCGGAAAGTGGTGTCCCGTTTGAAATTTGACTATTTTTTAAAATTTATTTCTTAGACGCCGTACAGGATTCCGTTCCACCACAAAATCCAACTAGGGAACACACACTCGATAATAATATGTTCGTCTCATTTCCAAATCATTTTCATAACACGTCGTTGTATTTTTTTAAGGGCAACCTAATCAATAAGAACTTGCTTTTAACTAGGCCCCTTTATATTTCCTTTTATCTCCCCGTCTTATTTACTACTTGTTCCATACTTAAATACTGTACAGGTACAATTTATGTCATGTGAACTCTATTCTTTTTTTTAAATCAAACTGTAATTGTCACCTTACTTTACCATGTTATGATTATGTTGTGTTATGTTATGTAAAATGTTATGATATGTTATATTATGTTATGTAATATTTTGTTATGTAATGAATATGTTATGTTATGTTATTTTACGTTGTGTTATGTTATGTTACATTATGTTATGTTATGGTCTTTTATGCTTTTTTATGTTATGGTATGTTATGTTATATTATGTTATGTTATGTTATGTTATGTTATGTTATGTTATGTTATGTTATGTTATGTTATGTTATGTTATGTTATGTTATGTTAGGTTATGTTATGTTATGTTATGTTATGTTATGTTATGCTCTGTTATGTTATGTTAGGTTATGTTATGTTATGTTACGTTATGCAAGTCATGTTATATCCCTCTATGAATATTCATCAGCATTATCTAAAACGCAATTGGTTGATTGATGCTCCTACGATCAAAAATAATTTCACTAGAAATTAAAAATTCTCGGCAAGCTCCGTACATTTTTCACTATTTTTGTCTGGGTAGCACCGCACATACTGCGCCATCTCATTACTCGAAAACAAAATGGCGTGTTCATGTCCGCGAAACTCATAATGATAATTATAGTGTGTGATTTTTATGTTATTTTCTTATTTCACTGTTATTTGTACATTTCATTAGAGTCACAATGAATATTTTACGTTAACCCTTCAAATTATTAGCGCTGATTTATGAATCATACTTTCAAATGCGAAAAATGTATAGAAATTTGACTCGCATCGCGTACGGCTGCGCACAAAGACGTAGGAACCTCTCCGTTTCAGAAGCAGACGGCGGTATTCTAGGCGTGTCAATTTACAAACACAACACCAATTTTGGAGTTTGCGTAACATTATTGTTAAATTTTATTAAGTCGGAAGGATATACAACATAATTATACAAATTAATGAGTTCGAAAGTATAGTGAATACTTTTCCTCGGGGCTTCGCCCCTCCTCAGATAGAGAATTTGCACTATACTTTCTCACAGTTTGGTATATTTTTATATTACGTTATAATATGTTATGTTATGTTATGTTATGTTATGTTATGTTATGTTATGTGAAATATTGTGTGTGAAATATGAAATAAATGAAAATTACATAAAATTAAATAAAAATCGTTTACACAAAATAATGTTATTTAGAGATCGTCTTTTACTTCTTTGGTATCATGGTAACTAAATACAATAGTTGGATGGCTTCAAATACTGAATTAGGAGCGCAAACATTTATCTTGTGTTTCCGTTCTCTTGTTTCAATTTTGCACACAATTTATACTTTAGGAAAGCAAAAACTATCAGACTACATGTAAATTTATATCTGTAAAGGTTTATGCGTTAGAATAAATACATATTACATTTCGCCAAGTTACCTGCACACGTTGGCAGTGCCATATCAAAGGTTCCATCGTTGCATGTTATTGTAGGAAAGTCAACGAGGAACCCTGTGGCACACGTAAAATGACATTCTGCTGCATGAGACACACTGGCTTCTGATGCACAATTGTCTGACATCAGTGGCGTAGAATATATCGGTATCAAACAATCAGCTGTAAAAGACAATATGAAATGATGGTATTTAACACACTAAGAGAAAATGTGATTTCGGTCAGCTGATCAGTGGGGAGGTGTCATGGCTCAGTGGGTAAGACTCGGTTTCTCGACCTAGAGGTCCGAGGTTCGAATCCACGCCGGGCCATGGCGGTTGTGTCCTTAGGTAAGACACTTTATCCCCATTACCTCGTCCCTCGGATATGACGTAAAGCCGGAGGTCCCATGTTGAGACAGAAACACCTCAGCACGTAAAATAACCCACGCACTTTATCGAAAAGAGAAGGGTGAAAACCCGGTGTTATGGTCACATATCTATATGCAAAACTATTCGGGACTGGATGCCTGAGGGTAACAGTGATTAAGTTCGGTTTTCTAGTCCCTGTCATCCGAAATGATGACGAAGCATTAATAATAATAAAAATACGTATACCGTATAGTGATACGTACACAAAGACATATTTGTCACTCTATCGTTTGTGTGTCTGTGTGTGTGTGTGTGTGTGTGTGTGTGAGTGTGTGTGTGCGTGCGTGAAAGTGTGTGTGTGTGTGTGTGTATGTGCGTGTGTGTGTGTGCCTGTAAGTGTGCATATTTTTGTGATTATCCCAGTGCTGTTAATGAGGTATTATTAGAAACACCCGTATTAATCGCCAAATAATATATTCTTCTTCGTATTAATGTTATTATTATGATGATGATTATTATTATTATTATTATTGTTATTACTATTATTATTATTATTATTATTATTATTATTATTATTATTATTATTATCATTATTATAATTATCAGAATCAAAATTTTACTCTCTATTAAAATTAATCACAACAGCTAATATTCTAAACTAGTATCGTCATTCGATTTTGCTTGTTGCTTGAAATGTACTTTTGATCAATAATTCATTGCAGAATAAATAGTGCGAGTTGTTGCAGAGTCGGGTCAGCAAAGCCTTTGAGAGAACACATATAATCACACACACACACACACACACACACACACACACACACACACACACACACACACACACACACAGGGTACACAAACACACACATACACACACATACATACACACATAAACACAAACACACAAACATACAAACACACAAACAAACAAATACTCACACAGACACAAACATACACAAAAACACATTAGCACACACATACACACAAACACATGCTTAAAAACTCCTAAATACTACTTCGAGAGGAAAAGGGAAAAGTTATTCTCTTTGCCTCAGTGCATTACATAATATTGATCCAACATGTAGATTTGATTCCTCCCAATTCTTAACGATGTTCATATGCATTTTAAGTAGCACGAATGCTGCTATTTCAAGTCAATTAATCCAATGTAAACTTCTGCATAATAGTAGTCACACTTTCAGAAATTAGCATTTTCTTTTGATCTGCGCAAAGTGGTCTCCTATTAGAAATATTATCTTTATTTGTTTTAATTATTTTTGAACGCGGAACAGAAGACCCCACACCCACAAAATCCAACTGGAGAAAATGTTTTATACAAGATAATGTTATTTGAAGAGCTCGTTTCCAAAAGGTACTACATCCATTTTTGGTCAAAATGGATTTTTTTGGCATTAATGTACTCATTTTCAGTAGCTCTATACACTACTACTAACAACTTGCTGAATTTATAATTGCAAAGTTGTAAAAAATGGCACTCAAAAAATCAGTTCGGTTCCAAAAGGTACTACATCCATTTTAGTTCGGTTCCAAAAGGTACTACATCCACATTCATTGGGAAAGGACCAATCAGAGAGCAGTATTGAATTGATCTTCTACCAACCTTCTAACCTTGGATTTTGGCTTTATTGCGAAAAGGACCAAAAATGAAATGGAGTGGGTAAAAACAAAGGCGAAGTGACAAAAAACAGCAGAGAGAGTAAATCAGATTTCATGTAGTCCCATGTATATGTTTTCACGTATGTATATGTTTTCACGTACGTTAGTGTAGGTTGTATTGAGTTTGTATATACATGTATAAATGTGTGATGTGTGTATTTTGTTTGTTTGTTTTTGTTGTGTGTGTGTGTGTGTGTGTGTGTGTGTGTGGGGGGTGGGTGGGTGTGTGGGTGACTGATACTTTGTATACAATTGCTTGCATGTGTTAGAGATAGTGTGTATGGTGTATGTGTATGTAGTGTATGTGTAGAATCGTGTATAGTGTATGTGTATGTGTATGTGTGTGTATGTGTATGTGTATGTGTATGTGTGTGTACGTGTGTGTGTGGGGTCCGCCCGCTAGTCATAAGGACAGCTATTCATAAAAAAATATTCATAAGGACCGTTATTCATAATAAGACATAAGGGTCATTATTCATAAGGACCGCTATTCATAAAAAGACATGAGGGTCGTTATACATAATAAGTCATAAGGGTCGCTATTCATAATACCAAATTAGGGTCGTTATTTATATAATTCCCTATTCATAATACAAAAAGGGGCCTCTATACAGAAAGATCGAAATTCATAAGGGTCGCTATTCATAATCGAACAAGAGGGTTACTATTCATAATAGGAGAAGAGGGTCGCTATCTATAAAGGTCAATATTCATTAGGTTCGCTATTCATAATCGAACAAAAGGGTCGCTATTCATAATAGGAAGAGAGGGTCGCTATTCATAAAGGTCAATATTCATAAAGGTCGACCCTTCCCATACATTATGAATAGCGACCCTGTTTCCGGTTGTGAATGATCCTTATGAATATTGACCTTTGTGAATTAGCTGACCCTCTTTTTCAATTATGAATAGCGACCCTTTCTCGCTTCGATTCATGAATAACGCCCTTATGGATATTGACCTTTGTGAATTCTGACCCTCTTCTCCTATTAAGAATAGCGACCTCTTCTTTGATTATGAGTAGTGTACCCTTATGATTAACAACCCCAATTTGGTATTATGAACAGCGACCTTATGACTTATTATGTATAGTGACCCTCATGAGCTTATTATGGAATAACGGTCCTTATAATTTATGACCTTTTCATCGATTATGGATAGCAACCCTCTTCTAATATTATGAATGGCAATCCCTATGAATAATGGTCCTGATGAGTTTATGAATAATGACCCATTTTCCCTTTACGAATAGCGACCCTTCAGGTATAGAAATTACACGTTATGAAGAACGACCCTTATGAACCATGCGTCTTATGAATAGTGGGTCCTTATGACTAGCGAAATTATCCGTGTTGTGTGTGTGTGTAGTGTGTGTGTGCTGCGTGCTGTGTGTGTGTGTGTGTGTGTGTGTGTGGTGTGTGTGTGTGGTGTGTGTGTGGGTTGTATGTGTGTGTGTGTGTGTGTGTGTGTGGTGTGTGTGTGTGTGTGGTGGTGTGCTAGTGGTGGTAAGGCTGTATTGGTGGCGCTGCGTTTGAGTGCGTGTGCACACACGAGCGTGTGTGTATGTGTGTGTGCGTGAATGCCTGTGTATATTTGAATGTTTGCGCGTGTGCGAGATCGTGTGTTTGTATGCTTCTTTTGAGGCCCCACTTGATTAAATTGATGCATTGTAATTTACAGTCAAGGAAAATTTCGGTTCCAAAAGGTACTACATCCAGTTTCGGTTCCAAAAGGTACTACATCCACCAAAATAAAAAAAATTGATTGATATATTATAAATAAATCCTTGGACTTAGATTTTTTTAAAGAGTGGTGTTACTTTTGTATCATACAGTAGTACAATCAGGGAAAATATTATTGGAAACTGAGATTGCTAAATATGTCAATTAAAATATCGCGTTTTTCTCAGAACTTGAATTTATAGATGTAGTACATTTTGGAACCGAACTCTTCATTTGGAGGTCTTTTTCACTTTCTTGGTACCATGGTAGCTGACTGAAAATTGAATAATGAGCGCAAACATTGATCTCGTTATATTGTTTTTTTTTCAATATCGCACACAAATTATACTAGGGTAAAGCACGAACTATTAAACTACATGTAGATTTAAGCTTGTCAACACTTTGGATGCTGGGCTAAAAATCTGCATGTGTTAACCAGAGACTGGATTGTTGGGTACTTTTATGCATAACCTTTCAAAAATGTATGATTTCTCTTTTAATCCCAAATGTTATCCAGACAAGACATTTTTATTCATCAATTTTGTTCAATGTGTCTTCATTCTTCGAAATATCATTGGTAGATGTATCAGTCATGTTTATCAATCGAGTTAAAAATATGGTATTGATTGTCTGCGCCGTTAAAAGCTCATTAAGACTATTCGTGGGCCAGCCGGTGCGCCGTTATCACCCAGAATGATTATATTTCGCCATGTTACCTGCACACATTGGTAGTGCCGTATCCAAGGTTCCATCGTTGCATGTTATTGGAAATGAATCAATGAGGGTCCCTGTCGCACATGTAAACAAACATTCTATTGCATGAGGCACACTGGCTTCTGATGCACAATTGACTGACATCAGTGGCACGGAATATGTTGGTATCATACAATCAGCTGTAAGAGAGGATAATAATACTACTTATCACATTTAGAGAATAATATAAAACAGCAATTTATGTGTGAACGTATTGACTAAAAACATGGCATTCGTAAACAGCAGTGGGGCCTGCATACGTAAAAAAATTAATAATGAAATAATAGTAATAATTATAATCATTTTTTTTTCATAATTGTGTGTTTATTGAAGGATCATCATCATCGTCATCATCATCATCACCATCATCATCATCATAATCATAATAATCATAATAAAAACAATATAATTAGGTTATGTCATAAACCATATGAAACGCACAAAAATGAATCTTGTCTGGTAACAACAGTCATCAATTAAAATTAAATCCCAAACCATTTTAAATGCATGCTGACGGTAAATCTATATTCTCAACGTAAAATAAAACATGACTCAAATGGGAGATGTACTCGCCTGAATCGTCCGTGTATTGAGGGACAACAGGCAACAACAATAAGCACACAAAACACAAAGCAGGTCCTAGTCTCGTAATTCTAACCGTCAGATTCGCAAATAACGTAACATCTTCCCGGCCAATGGGGGAGAAGCCCCATAGGTGCAAATCCATTTCGAAATGTTGGGGGGGGGGGCATCCATTGGGGACACCGCACTGTTGTAATATTGGGCTATGTGAAATGTCAAAATCGTGGGGGGGGGGACATGTCCCCCGTCCCCCTTGGATTTGCACCCATGCTTAGCCCACCATCCACGCCCCACCCCCGCTAACGACACCTGTGCATAGTAGGATACTGAAGTATCGTTATCAGCTCTGTGCGGGTTATAGAAAATCAAAATATTCATTCCATAACCCACACAGTAACGGTCAATGCTTGTTTTGTTACCATGGAAACGGCCCTGACCAATCAAATTGACTGGTACAAAACTACAGACGGTTACGCAGTGTTTTATTTTCCTTGCATTCCCCGCAATTTTGGGACCGCAACGGAAAATTTGAGTTACAGTTAACAACAGCGGGGAACTCTAGTTATAATTTTTTTCTAGGGTAACCCGCCTTGGGGTAAAGTACGTCGAAATCGTACCATTGCGCGACCCGCTGCGGGGTGAATATCAACAGTCATTTCTTAAACACAAGTTTAACAGAAATCAACAAAGAAGTATAAATACTTTTTCTTTACCTTCACAGGTTGGCGGTGATGATAAAAATGAACCTGAAGAGCAAGTGATGGTAGCCTCACCAACAAGAGTGTATCCTGTTTGACATGTAAACGTGCAGATTGTTTCGTGGTCTACCATACTGTCTGATGTGCAGGTAGAAGAAAGCTCATTAGTAAGTGGTGGAACGGTGCACTGAGCTATTAAGTGACACAAAAGGCAAAAATAAATAAATTATGACAGAATGTAACATAATGAATGGTAAAGTGTGGGATCAGTGTCGGGATCCAAAACAATCTTCCTTTTGTCTTAGCTTCAAGAATCAGTCTTTTTTCTGTCTTTAAACAGTTTCTGATATATAAATGCCATACTGCTCAAATACCTGAATGAATGTAAATATATAAAAGGTCCTTTCCAAATGTAATAAGTTCACGTCAGGCAGTTAAATGAACAATAATGATTTATATTTCCTATTAGTTAATGTTTAGAACTAATAGCATCATGCCCAGTTGACTTTCTATAAGAAGAACGGTTTGTACTTTGTTTTGCGGTTACTGACATTTAATCATCCAATCTACTAAAATCTAGTTCTGTATTTGAAATTATCTATTATATTTTAAACATCCCATTGGTATTTCTTTGACACGATTTTTAAAGAAATCAACAAAGAAGTAAGAGTACATTTTGTTTACCTTCACAAAATGGCGGTGATGATGAAAATGAGCCCGAGATGCAAACTATGGTGTCATCACCAACAAGAGTGTATCCTGTTACACACATATACATGCATGTCGTATTGTGGTCCACCGTACTATCAGCTGTGCAGCCAGAAGAAAGCTCATTAAAAAATGTTGGAACGGTACACTGAGCTATTAAGGATAAGACAAAATGACGAAATAAAAACAAAATATAACAGGATGATATTCAGCAGTAAAACGAAGAATTTCACCGTAACCAACGGATCGGTGTCCTCAACCAAAACAAGATTCCGTTTTCTCTTAGCTTCAGGGAACGGTCTTTCTCTTTCTTTCCAAATGTGGTAAGTCTATGTCAGATACTTCGCAGGGTAACGACGATTTTGAATTTACTTCGTTAAACTGCTAAGAAGTATTGAAATCGTTCTAATTTGAATTACTTTGAGACTAAAGGTTTGTATTCTTTCTCTCGTGCTTTTTGACATTTTGTAATTTACTAAGTCAATAGCTATTTCTGTTTAGGAGTTGAAATACTGTATCGTCAGAAATTATCTTTTTGACAATTTTGACAGAAATTTTGAAATACTGTATCGTCAGAAATTATCTTTTTGACAATTTTGACAGAAATAAAAAAATAAAGTAGGAACTTTTTTTTTTACCTTCACAAGTTGGCGGTGGTGATGAAAATGAGCCCGAGGTACAAGTTATGGTAGCGACACCAACAAGAGTGTATCCTGTTTGACATGTATGCGTGCAAGTTGTTTCGTGGTCTACCATACTGTCTGGTGTGCAGGTAGAAGAAAGCTCTACAGTAAGTGGTGGAACGGTGCACTGAGCTATTAAGTGACACAAAAGAAGAAAGAAAACATGAATTATGAGAAAATATAAAACACGGAATTTTACAGTGTCGATTCAGTGCCCTTATCGAAAACAAGCTTCATTTTATCTTAGCTCCTGGGAACAGACTATCGCTTTCTTTCAGGTGTTCTATTCAATCGCGTTTATTCACATTCATAATTCATAATTCATAATAATTATACATCCAATCGCCTAGGACCCGAGCAGTTATTAGTTCGTGCTCATAGCAGGAATATCAAATTAATTATTGCTTTAAAATCTAATAAACACAATACAAATGGCTGGAACAAGTTTATAATACTAACGGAAACAATTGAGTATATATGCCACATTTAGACGGAATATGAGATGATCGGAACATAATTACAAACTTAACAGGTAAACAATATCCGGGCTCATTGTGAAGTTAGATTTAAAACTACAGAATTAACGTGAAATGTAACCAGGTAACGGAATTGCTTTAATGATCTGGACATAGTGAGAATAGTGACACAGGCTCAAAAGGAATGTTATGTTTCTAGTGAAAAGTATGGTATTATGACACTTTATGAATAAGCATAGTGAGAAAAAGTTACAGGTTCAGATTTAGAGAGATTGGTCCATGTGTCAAACTCAGCGCTGAGCTATTAAAGGTTAAAAAAATGAAGAAATTAAAAAAATATGACAGGCTGATATCCAGCAGTAAAAAAAAAAGAATTTTACAGTAACGGATCGGTGTCCTCTACCAAAACAAGATTCCGTTTTCTCTTAGCTTCAGGGAACGGTCTTTCTCTTTCTTTCCAAATGCAGTAAATCCATATCAGGTACTTCGCAGACAAAAATGATTTTGAAATTACTTTGTTAAACTTCTTGTAAGTAATGAAATCAATCTAAGTTGAATTCATTTGATATGAACGTTTTGTATTCTTTCTGTCGAGCGTTTTTACATTTCATAATCTATTAATGTAGCTATTTCTGTTAAGTAGTTGGAATACTGCATCGTCAGAAAACATCCGTTTTGCAGAAGTTTAACAGAAATCAACAATGAAATATAAATACTTTTTCTTTACCTTCACAAGTTGGCGGTGATGATGAAAATGAGCCCGAAGTGCAAGTGATGGTAGCATCACCCACAAGAGTGTATCCTGTTTGACATGCATACGTGCAAGTTGTATCGTGGTCTACCATACTGTCTGGTGTGCAGGTGGAAGAAAGCTCTACAACAAGTGTAGGAACGGTGCACTGAGCTATTGAGGGATAAAAAAATGTAAAAAAAAAACTCTATATGAAGAGTTTCATAGCAAAACCCAATGAATCCATTATAGGCAAACTGAGATAAACGACATTTTTTACTTTGCAAATATAGAGCACGGTAAAAATCTCAACTTAGGTTAAATGCTTGTATGTAATGATACCATTACAATGGCAAATTTACATAAATCTATGGCATTTTACTACAATTGATTTCGATATTGCAGTTTTATGGCAAAATGCCATAAATCTTGTTTTGTTTTGGCAAAATGCCATATATCCCTATTCCGATCAAGGAGGCGAAACGGAGCATCTAATCAATTTTTTTTTTCATGGACTGCATGCTAGCACGCGTCTGGCCTGCCTGAGGTCACTTGGGTACTTAAGAGTTTCAGGGCGCCGCCATATTGGGTATGATATACACGCTGATTAGCCAAGTGGATATATTGGGTTTTGACATAAAAGTCATGTGGATTTATTGGGTTTTGCCATGAAACCATGTGGATATATTGGGTTTGCCATGAAACCATTTTTTTCACGTTTTGGTGAATTTTCGAGAAAAAAAAATCAGTCTGGTATTCAAATACATGTATTACTTTAAAACTAATCATTCATTAAACACATCTTTCCATTCCCTTTCAAATTTACGAATTTGTTTATTTTGTACCGAAATCAATTTCTCAACCCTGTAAATATTTTTTAACTTTAACAGAAATAACTCAAAAGAGGGAGGATTTTTTAGCCTTTCACATGTATACAATGATTGTTTCGTAATAATAATACAGTGATTTAAGAGGGTAAACTCAACAAGTCTCAAAATATTCCCCCCAAAAATATCTCCTTTCTTTAGCTGAAAATTTTGTTTTCCACCATTTCAGAAATTTCTCCTAAAATCTACAAGCATGATAACATTCTATGAATAAATGTTCTATTGCTTCCACCTTTATACTACAAAAACTGCATAAATCGGTTTCAACAAGCTTCATTTTATGAAGTCTTTATTCGTTAATAATGACCTTGTATTACTTTTATATTGAAAAGTTTTACTGTTTGTGTCTGTTAGACATACAGATGGTAATTTATACATTTACTTCCAATCATTTTCCCCTTTCCAAATTTATTGTTACAAAACTCCTGTGAGGTTAGAGCTTCACATGTTTTATTCTTTAAAATACTATGCAAAATTTGTGTTGTTAATTTACTAATTTCGATAGATTTATCATTAAATTAACAAAATAACGTTAGAGGCTCAAGCCTTTCCCTCTCAGTAATAGTGATGCATCTTTTTTTTAATTCCAGTGGTACAGCAGATACAATAGGACACCGTTTCATATACCATTTTTTATCAACTCCTCTCTTCTTCCAGGTATCAAAAC
Organism: Eucidaris tribuloides; assembly: GCA_001188425.1. Taxonomy (NCBI): domain Eukaryota; kingdom Metazoa; phylum Echinodermata; class Echinoidea; order Cidaroida; family Cidaridae; genus Eucidaris; species Eucidaris tribuloides. The sequence continues at coordinate 42,422 of JZLH01S0172509.1, read as the reverse complement.
TAATCAATGCACCTCCTTCCTCATATAAATCAGATACATACCATAAACCGACCCTTAAGAATTCTTTAAAAAATACAGTTTTACTTTCTACTACCACTTTCTCATTATTCCATAATATTGTTTAACTTTTTCATGAATAATTTATTTGATGACATAATAGAACAAAGGGCAATGCCCCATATTTTTGCAACTTCTTTTCGACATGTTGCAATGAAACATAAATTCCCCACGAAATTTCTTCAGATAATAACTTCACAGAATTGCCCAATTAGAACTATGTGCTGCCAAAAATCTTAATATCCATTTAATCTTCAGTGCATTAAAAATGATAGCACATCAATCATATCAAGCCCCCCTTGCTCATATGAACCTATTATAGTTGATTTCTTAACATATCTATTCTTTCCGTTCCATGTAAAATAATTTATAACATGATCTAACAAAATGGCACGGTATTGGCAGTATTGAGCAACAGAAAACTAATTTTGATATAGCAAAAGTTTTAACTATTTGTATTTTGTCAATCAAACTTAAATTCCCTTTTCGCCATATATTTAACAACACTTTAACCTCTGATAAACATTTTTTTTTCAAAATTTTAAGTTAACATAACATCAGTATCACTTGACAACAGTATTCCCAAACCTCTAATAGGACCTAAAGGCAAATTGATACCAAGAGCTTTATTTTTACATGTTCGCCTTGATCCCAATCCCAATCTTTGGTAATATTAAGACCTGAAAACACAACAAAGGTTTGTAGTACTTTAAAAGCTTCCACTGCAGATTCTACATCTGCTAAAATTAAAGAGGTGTCATCAGCGTATTGTACTATAATTATTTATTTCATGCCTACCTATTTCAATACCTTTTAGTTGGTATCTCTACACACAATATAACGATGTATGGGGAGAAAGGGTCTCCCTGCATGACCCCTCTATTCACATTAACCCTAAAAAGCCCAAGGGGGGGGGCACAATGGTCCCCCCTACCACATTTTCCTTCGCCACTTCCACAATTTTTGACGAAACTTAATCAAACTTGGTGACCTTTCCTAAAATTTTATGGCAAACATTTTGGTGTATAATTTAGGGTTACCAGTGATATCGTGTTGCCATGGCAACCACATTTTGAAGGTCATGTGTGTCATTTTTTGATGTTTCATTGTTTTTTCACTACACAAAAGAGTTACTGTCACTTGTTTTTCATTTCTTTCGGCTCATGTATGACATGAAACTTATGTTTCATCTTTTAAGAACATATTCAATAAATTTCTTTTGTTTTTCTTTGTTTTTGGCACTAAAACAATAAAAATAATAAAAACATATTGAAAATTCATTTTCTTGCTATTTTTCTTTATTTCCCATGTTTTATTACTATAATATACAAGATTTGATGTATCAAAGTATAATTCCATCAAAGAGGTATATCAGAATGAACAAAAAATCATTTATCCATGTTATTTTAACTTTTTGGCATAACCAACAGTGCATAGTAATACATGCGTATATGCACTACATTAGCACTGCATGTATGGTAACACAAAATATGAACCCCAAACAGGCAAAGTTTACTCAAAATACTTATTTTCCATCTAAAAATATGTTATCTTGTATGATTATTGACAAATTAATCAGTTGTAAATGCATTCATGCGATATTAAAGATGAAAACTTCGAAATATCTAACAAAATCCCCCTTTTCTATGTATTTCATTATATTTTGGTAAATAGCGCCCCCATGTGGTGACCTTGAGAAATTTTGATGATTGCACTTTGTAGAGTTTTAGTTGTTTTATGTTTTATATGTGTGCCTAATTTGAGAGTGATTGGTGAAAAATAAAGATTTTTAGAGGGGGGGGGGGACAATGTGCCCCCCCCCCCTCCTTGGGCCACGGAGAGCCAAAAATAGTTTGGGCTTTTTAGGGTTAAAATATCCAGATGTGTGTCCATTACTACAAACACAGCTACTAATATTTTTGAAAAATGATTGAATACAACCTATAAACTTCGGTCCAACTCCAAATTTACTTCAAGTTTCTGTCAGAAAATCCCATTCCAAAGAATCGAAAGCTTTTTCGTAATTAAAAAAAGGTAACATTCCTGGGATATTGTTCATTTGTGTCTAAAACATAATATCCAAATTAACTCTTACAGATTCCACAATGTATCTTTTTTTACGAAGCCTGTCTGACATGGGCTTATCAATTTTTCAATAAATTTATTCATGCGTTTTGCAAAGACCTCTATAATAATTTTATCATCCACATTCAACAATGCTATTGGCATTCAATTTGATATTTCCCTTTCGTCCTTCCCTTCGTTTTTAATCAAAACAATAATAGCTTGCCTTTGTGAAACTGTCATTTCACCTTTTTTTTCAAAACTTTCTTGCAAGGACTCCATAAAAATGTCTTCCCATTCATTCCAGAAACATCGATAAAACTCTACTGGAATTCCATCGTTTCTTGGGCTCTTATTTCTAGCTAAGTCATTAAGTGCTTCTCTACATTCCTTTTTTGAAATTGGTTTCTCTAAATCTTCCTTTTCATCTTCATTCAACTATGGTAGCTGTACTTTTTTTTCCTAAAAAAAGAATTACAAAACACATTTGCCCCATCTTCTACTTTGGAAGAATAAAACTCTTTACTCACCATCCTTCAATCTTTCATAACACATTTTTCTTGCTTAATTCCTTTTCTCCAATCCTAAAAAGTAACATGAACTTTTCTACCCCTTCTCATACCAGAGACTCCTTGACCTGACTATAAGCCCAAATATCCTTTGTTTTTCATATATTTCCAACAATTCTTCTTAAACTTTCTAAATCTCTTGTATTACTTTTCTGTCTACATTTTCAGCCAATCTATTTTCCAAAATGTTTAAACAATGTTTCATTATTTTTTCATTGTCCAACATTTGTTTCCGTTTATTACATGAATAACTCACACAGAAATTTCTAATCTGAAATTTTATCCAATCCCTTTCACTCTTGGTTCTATGGCTGAATATTCATTTTTCCAGTATTTTTTTCTTCTGGATCATTTCCTTTACATAATCTTCATCTTGTAGTAACGACACGTTCAACTTCCAATATCCCTTTCCACGTTTGCTGTCATGTAGTTTCACATCTAAATACACAGCAGAATGGTCCGTTCGCAATGCCCTGATGATATTCATCTTTTTAACTTTTGACCGTAAGTCTGAATTTATTAAAAAATAATCAAGCCGGCATTGAATAAGAGGTTGTTTTTGCCTCCATGTGAATCGTCTTCTATTAAAATTCATAACACGCCAAATATCTATTAAATCAAAATAGACCATTATGTCTTTTATCTTTTGAATTACCATATACTTTTGTAAGTTTGCCCCACCCATCTTAACTAACTGTTGGTCTAGTATGCAATTAAAATCGCCTCCAATAACAATGTTTTCCTTACCATCCCACTCCTCTTGTATCCATTTTGGGAGAGCATAATATAACTCGATTTATAAATTCTCTGTATTGGGTGCATATGTTAACAATTAAAAAAAAAAATGTTATTTTCAATATAAATATGTGCATCAATTATTCTTCCCGATTCATCATTATACACATCTTTTATCTTCAAATCTATTCCACTTTTTAACAAAAGTAATACTCCTCTACTATTTGTTGTACCATGAGAGGACAATATCTCATTACCCCATTTATTCTTTCTAGTAATTTCATTGTACGAACTGCTGTGGGTTTCCAGAAGCATGACGACATCCATATCAAGAGTTCTAACCCAGTTAAATACACTTCGCCTTTTCGTTCTGTTTTGCAAACCTCTGACATTTAACGACATTATTTTCATCGTTGTTTTACTGCCTCTTCTATCCATGAATGGACTATTCAACTTAGCTCAAGTTCCCCAGTAGTGACAACACCATACTACCTCATACAAACACGATACAAATATACAACCAAACATAAATAAAAAGAAACTCCTCCTACATGTTGGTCTTATCTTTATGACCTTTGCCAAGTCCAAGTCCCATTCTTCCTTCAATTATTGTCTGCATGGTTTCAGGTGGCGTTTATTGGGTTTTGCCATAAAACCGTGTGTTCGAAATCACGAAAATAGACGTTAAAGTGAATTTTGGAAAAGTAGCCCTCTCGCTATTTAACATTTTGCGTACCATTTTTGGTACGACGTATCAATGCCGGCAACCACTGATGGCCTGGTGGTATTGCCGCAGCCCGGATAGCTGTAGACGCGGGTTCGAAACCTGGTTCATTTTTTTCTGACATGTTTGTTAAAATCATAGATCAGCAGTTGTGATCTAAAATACATAGAGAGACAAATGAAAAATCTATTACATCGTAAACTCTAGTTTATTTCCAAAAGGGGGTAGAGCCAATACCATTCTAAGAAAACTGAGTTCATTAAATTGACCCACATTGCAAGGTTTCCAAGTGAAACTAACTTAACCAAAGAAAGAACCCCACGATGTGAATAAAAACCACACTTAATTCTTTACACGCTGAATTTATTTTGAGGGGATAATAATGATTTATTGTTCTTTTCACATTTTCTTTGAATTTCGCTTTCATTTTTGTGGTACTGAAACTACTATTTTTTTCTGTATATGTTACGTAACTCTTAACATGCATGAGGATTTAAACTTCTATGGACTTTATGTGTATTGATTGGTGCAGATCTGCGATTTCGGCACGTTAACGGTTTTACATAAAACATAAAAACATAATTATAACTATTGTTTAAATTAATTGTACGAATGTGCACAAGTGTTTTTTAGCGTGCAAAGGGTTAAAAAATGTAAGTTGTATTATGTTTTCTTAAACACGTTTCTCTACTCTTTATGTGCTGGATCTACCCCCATTTTAGACAAACTAAAATGGATCTACCCACATTTGGAAATAAAGTCATGTTTCTGGCCCATTTTTACCACTTTTTTATAGGAATTTCAAATTTGTGTATGTGTTATCTGATAGAGCTACTAAAATTGTATAGATTGATTTAAAAAAAGGTCTTATTCGAAGAAAATGAATCTACCCCTTTTGGAAATAAGCTCTTCGCGTGTGACTCATTATATTTTATGCATCTCATCTGAGCTTGTGTGGCATTTGAATCCCTGTTGCTATTGAAGAACATAAATACTGTAAGTCGTGCACTCTTTCCAGACCTTGTTCAACTTGAGAATTCAGGCAGCAGTCTTCACTAGCTGCAGGTAATTGGTTTATCCTAAGTTCACGTGAGGTCCAACAGAGGTAGCCATGCCCTCAATTGTGCCCATCAGTTCCTGAGCTTGTTTTAAGTTTGTATGATATCAAGGTAACAACATACGTAACATCCAAGTCAGTTAACGCTTCCCCAAGAATTCTTTGATTACGGTTTGGCCTTACGGTGAAGCCAAGTTCATCATTGTTCCCGCGAATTGCCTGTCCCATTACATAGTCAAGGACTATGATGAAATGAAAGGGACATCGTGTCCTAATAATTATGTTGACTTCCCATAGTGCCCTTTTCCTTCTCTTTGGTTTCTTTGGTGTAATATTTTGTGCTGTTTCCTTATTGCCTGCATGACAATATTTGCTCGAAGCTTTGAGGCTGTCTGGACAGTTACGCCCTGGACAATTCCCCCCCCCCTCGAATACCTACCATCCGGACAATTTCCCCCAGGACAATTCCCCCCGAGGACAACTACCCCGGACAATTACCCCTAGCACAACTACCCCCAGAACAATTCCCCCTTAGGACAATTCCCCCACACGTACAACTACCCCCAGAACAATTCCCGCTCAGGACAATTTTCCCCTAGGACAACTACCCCCGGACAATTCCCCCTGGAAAATTCCCCCAAGGAGAATTCCCCCCAGGACTACTACCCCCGGACAACTACCCCCAGAGAATTCCCCCAGGACAATTCCCCCAGGGCAGTTCCCCGAGGACACCCCCCCCCCTCCGGACAACTGCCGCCAAGAAAATGAAGAGCTCGTTTCCAAAAGGTACTACATCCATTTCTGGTCAAAATGGATTTTTTGGCATCAATATACTCATTTTCAGTAGCTCTATACACTACTACTAACAACTTGCTGAATTTCTAATTGCAAAGTTGTAAAAAATGGCACTCAAAATAAATTCGGTTCCAAAAGGTACTACATCCATTTTAGTTCGGTTCCAAAAGGTAGTACATCCACATTCATTGGGAAAGGACCAATCAGAGAGCAGAATTGACTTGATCTTCTACCAACCTTCTAACCTCGGATTTTGGCTTTATTGCAAAAAGGACCAAAAATGAAATGGAGTGGGTAAAAACAAAGGCGAAGTGACAAAAAACAGCAGAGAGAGAGAGAGAGAGAGAGTAAATCAGATTTCATGTAGTCCCATGTATATGTTTTCACGTGTGTAGTTAGTGTGGGTTGTATTGAGATTGTATATACATGTATAAATGTATGATGTGTGTATTTTGTTTGTGTGTGTGTGTGTGTGTGTGTGTGTGTGTGTGTGTGTGTGTGTGTGTGTGTGTGTGTGTGTGTGTGTGTGTGTGGGTGGGTGTGGGTGACTGATACCTTTGTACAAATGCTTGCATGTGTTAGAGATAGTGTGTATGTGTAAGTGTCTGTGTGTGTATGTATGTGTATGTGTAGGTGTGTGTAGGTGTGTGTAGGTGTGTGTGTAGGTGTATTGGTGGGTGCGTTTGAGTGCGTGTGTACACACGAGCGTGTGTGCATGTGTGTGTGCGTGAATGCCTGTGTATGTTTGAATGTTTGTGCGTGTGCGAGATCGTGTGTTTGTGTGTGTGTGTGCGCGTGCGTGCATGTGTGTGTCTGTGTGTGTGTGTGTGTGTGTGTGTGTGTGTGTCTGTGTGTCTGTGTGGGTATTGTGCAGATCTGCGTGTGCTGTGTGTGCATGTGTAGGCTTCTTTTGAGGCCCCCACTTGATTAAATTAATGCATTGTAATTTACATTCAAGGAAAATTTCGGTTCCAAAAGGTACTACATCCACCAAAATAAAAATTTGATTAATTTATTATAAATAAATCCTTAGAATTAGATTTTTTTTGAAGAATGGTGTTACTTTTGTATCATACAGTAGTACAATCAGGGAAAATATTATTGGAAACTGCGATTGCTAAATATGTCAATTAAAATGTCGCGTTTTTCTCAGAACTTGAATTTATGGATGTAGTTCCTTTTGGAACGGAACTCTTCAAATGTGCATGTGACATTTTGATAGGCATGATTTAGGACACGGTACAACTACAAGCTTGCGCTATTATATTAAGACATTTTGGGCTTTTAAGGAAATAGGGTAAAATATGTGTGTGTGTGTTTGTGTGTGTGTGTGTGTGTGTATGTATGTGTGTGTGTGTGTGTGTGTGTGTGTGTGTGTGTGTGTGT
>JZLH01S0172509.1:0-25386 GCA_001188425.1 Eucidaris tribuloides | reverse complement strand
AAACACATACAGACACACACACAAACACAAAGACATACAACAGACAGGTACAGAGTAGACACAAACAGACATATACACACACAAAGACATACAAATGTAAAGACACTTACGAACACACGAACAAACACATACAGACACTGACAAACACACAGACACATACACAAACACTCAGAGAGACATACAAACAGACAAACATACACAGACTCACACAAAGACAAATACACAGATACACACACATATACAGACACACAAACAGACACACACATAGCTAGAGAGCTATGAGTGATTTAAAAATAGTCATTATTCACTACGCGCGCAATGCGCGTGCATTTACGTTTTTTGGGACTTGTAAGCGATATTTTGGGTCTTAGTGGTCGGGAAAGGGTTCTAATTGATGGAGGAATTCAGTCAGAAATCCATATCCATCGAAAAAAACAACGGTATTCGGTCAGAAAAGGGGTGCGCGCGAAAATAACGCGCGCGCACCAAAATGCTCCAAATGACCTGAAACATGTAGTACTGTTAATAAAAAGTCATTTGGAGCATTTTAATATTTTGACGCACCCGTACACGCCAGTGGAGACGCACGCGCGCACGTGGTTTGGACCAAAGGTTGACCCTTGACCTCAACTTGACCTTTGCCAAATTTGATTCTTTAATTCGACTGCCGGCTCGAGATATCGCAAATGTAGGTTAATTCTAGCTTTTTTACAAATGACGTCATATGCTCTATCAAATTGTTCGGGTTACCATGCCGAGGAATTAACATGAGACATAATTATGTTAAGTTACAAGATTATTAACACTATAATGTTCTTGAGTTATCGTCGGAACAAAAAGTGACCAGAAAGAAACATAAATAAAGAAACAAACATAGAAAGAAAAAAACAAATCGTACATCTATGGTGATCCGCGGTTACGCGGATCACCAATTAGGAAACTCCCCCATCAACAACAACAAAAATTGTGTGACTTACCGAACTTTGGTCATTTTGCAGCTTTTCAATTTACACTTTACACCACGTTTTTAAACACTGCTCTTTCCCTGATGGCATAATCGTAACAAGTAAGGTATCATTTTAAAGAAAATAAAATAATCTTTCAGATAATACCAAGCTTGTATTGATTATTACTACAAAACGGGAGATACAACTGATCATACTCAGATTTCCAAACTTTTTTTGAGGAGTTTAGAACAAGAAATGTTAGATAGGTATGATGTCAGTAGGAAACATATTCATACTAAAGGCATCGAAAGACAACAGAAATACCGTCAATTAGATGAAACGTATTAATGGTAGAAATATTAAAGTTGCATTTTATTTAATATTCTAACCAATCTACACATTTGACAGACATGGCTTTCAGAAGTAGCTCTGGGATAAAGGGATGATTGGGTGGTTTGCTGGTCTGTTGAAGGCATGCTCGCTTTAACCTCACAAGTTAACAATGACCAGAGTTTTAAAATAAGAGCTACATACTCGTGCCTGACTTTTTGACTTTTTGAAGTTAAAGCTGTAGAGTTTTCAAATTGTATTTTTAAACATGTTTTATATTTAACTTCTTTTTAACAGAAGTGGTCGACCCGTTATCCCAATTAACATATTTAATCAACAGTAAAAAGATCTCTCCTGGCGCTACGGAGGTGATGGGAAAGTGGTTTCCCAACTAACTCGCGATCTGCCTCTGTGGAGTTTTCAGAGAACTTTCACTTTACGAAACGGGAGTTACCTTGATTGTCTATTCGCTTTTTCATGGTTAAACTTCTTCTGCCCTATTTGGGGAATGTTAAAATCAATAAAAACCCGCCCCGAAGACAAACAAAACGTGAGTCACGTGCAAGTGCAGTGTTGATTTGTTTTGCTAAAGGTCTTTCAGAAAGCATTTTCCGCGGTTAAAATTTGTAAGTGGGAGTTGCAAGCCAACGTGCTCACTCTGCCACTGAACATCTGTGTGCATCATAATAAAAACATCTTCCAGTATCTGTCTAATATTAGTAAAATCATGTCTAGTTATTTTTGTAATCTACTCTACCATTTTCGTTCACTCTATCTGAGCGTTTTCTTCCTGGTCCCAAGTTAAGTTGTCTTTACTACAAATAGAGGGCTGAGGAGCAACAAAGAAACCAATGTCTTTTATTCACTTATTACAGAAAGTAAGTGGCAAAACTTACCTCAACGACAATGTTTCACGACGAATGAAATTATCTCTCCAGCAGTACCATAACCGTATGCTCTCCTTTACATGTCGTTGAGAGGGAATGAAGATCATTTATCTAAACAGACACGTTGTAATATGCTCCGCTGGTTCACTGCGATGAAGTCTTTTGATACGTATACAAAGACGAATCTAAGTGATCCAAAGTGCACAACAGAAAGTTTTTAATGAAAAAAATATGCCTCACTGCAATAATGCTCTATTGAACCTCGACAAAAATGTGTAGATTCAAATGCCAAATAAGCGTTCGCAACCACTCAAAAAAAAAAAAATGCGGACACAAATATACAGACCCTGTACCAGTTCTACTAAGAATCTGCATTAAACATGTTGAATGCAATCATAATTTAGGTGACGAAGAAAAAATAATTTGACATTTTAAAAAATCAACACCATGAACACAAAATATATTTTATACAATTTATGATTATACGTTTAAATATAACAACTAGGCTACAAGGTAGCAGACAGAAGACGAGAAAGAGATTACTTAGGTATCGCTTTTAAGGTGTAATAAAAAACTTATTTGAAAAAGAGTGTTGTTTTCTGTATTTGCGTCATACCCCAAAAAATGGTTTCCAAATTTGATATCAGTTGAGACACTAATTTTTAATAGTTCTGTACCTTTTGTTATGTTAGTTTGAAAGGCACAATAGAATATATGACTTTATTTGCCATAAAGTTACATAAAAGTATATAAAACCAGTGCATACAAAATTAGTTTATTACGCTCTTTTCTATCAAGAATTTGCCCATCGCTTTGTACTCTAATCCAATAGAAAAGGAATAATGTAATATTTTGATGTTATTACGGGAAGGCAAAAAAATTGTGAAAGCTTAAGAGGGAAATGACGCAAGGTTAAACTCGGAACTTCTGACTATACTGTACTTCATTGCATTGGACTATGGTGCAGGGCTGCTGGGTTTTCCAATTCTCAAAAAGCCCAACTACATGCCAAATTCAGTGAAAAGGACAAATTCGGATTTCATGCATTTCATGGTCAGGATTGCCTAGATTTGGTTAGAAATAACGTGGTAATCAATTTATAACACCTTTCAAACCTCTGCTGCAGCCAAGAAATTGAGTGCCGCTGTTTGCGCGCAGCCAGACTTTGCACGTGAAGTACATGCGCACCGCTACTTTTGGGACCCTGTGGCACATATTTTACTGAAAATCCCCAGAAAATAGGGTTTTATTATGATTTTTTTATGTGTCAGTGAAAAAGGCCAAAAAAAAAGCCGTTTGGTCTGGACTTTGTATTCTTCATTGCCAAACGATATAAAAAAAAGGCCAAGTTTTGTGTTTTGGCTTCAAAAAGGCCAAACTGGTAACCCGGCTAGGGTGTCCGTTTGATAAGAAGGACAGTTCCTCAACCTCTACCACTCTGGTAATGTGTACGTATGTATGTGTGTGTCTGTGTGTCTGTGTGCGTGTGTGTGCGTGTGCGTGTGAGCGTGTGAGTGTATGTGTCTGTGTGTGTGTGTGTGTGTGTGTGTGTGTGTGTGTGTGTGTGTGTGTGTGTGTGTGTGTGTGTAATTAGTAGCTTCAATAACAGTGTGATTATTTTCATTTAATCACACCGTGAATTGGTTTTAGTGAGCTCACTAAACATTATGTTACCTAAACACTTAAGTGCACTACAAAGATTCCTCAATCTTGAAAGAAAAAAAAATCTGTGAAAATGTTCAGTATTTTTACTACTAGGTTAAATTTGTAAACTAAACGCACTGTGACAAAACGAGAAAAGCAAAACAAAAAAAATAGATAAATTGTATTTTCAAAAGTTTCAATGTACCTCATAAGCAGCAAAGCGCAATTAAATCCAATTTTTTGTTAATCAAGTGACGAATGACACGCCATTTTCTAAACTTGTATGCACACTGATTGCAACGGCTAATACTCATTGTAAAACACGACCCTTTTCCATTTGAGTTGTCATGTATTATTACATGTTTTTTTTTGGGGGGGGGGTGAGGGGCATTGGTTCATGGGCATTCATTTGATGCTAATTGGCAATATCTGTCAACACACAACTTTTTGTAAGATCTAATAAAAAGATAAACAAAATTTGTTGTTGGGCCTTAGTTTTTCATTGTAAAATATCATGGACACAGGCCTAAAGGTCTTTAATATGCTGGATATACGAACGCAGTGTATTTTTTTTCTGACAAAAGCCATGAAGTTTATCTGTGTTCACCGAATTATTCCCATTTTCTATTTGTTGAACATAAAAGAGCATGGCCCTGGGCATAATCCTGGCATGTGGTTATTCCATTCACGTTTTCATGGTGATATTAAAAAAAAACAACGACAAAAATGGTGTTGAATAATTCAAAAAACGCACGTATCTTGGGGCATTTGCACAAACATGAGAATAAGTACCTCACTCAGACTCAGTGGCCTGTCTTGCCTGATAGATCAAAGGCAGTAAACGATATTAAAAATGTAGCCAAAAAGTTCACTTAAAACATACAAGTGCTGGTCCTGATTTCCAAAATATTGTAGCACTACACGGTATTAGGAATATAGAATAAAGAATTCACACTGATAATGTATTTAATGAAATTTCGTGAAAAGTGCTTTCTTTTAAACACGTATACATTTATTTGGGGAACACTGTCTTCAAGATCCTCTTGAAGTTTTAGAAAAGGTAACTACAAGATGGCAGTTGATAGAAATTACATCTGCACATTGGATTTCTGAGGGTTTATCACCCATTCTGATCCCTTTATATTTTCATTTTGACCAGTCACGTCATAATAAGTAGGCCTAGTCAAGCTAACAGCGAATACAGCGTGATAGGGACTAACTCTGATTTGTGTAGGCCACATCGTTCACAGATTTATTGCAGTAAAAACAATAAAAACTTTCACAGATTGGCTCCGTTTTGCCAAAGAAAGTGAACGTTGTGGGATGAAAACACCCATACTGCATTTCAGCCCTGAACTCATTTTTCCCCCCGCCGGGCGGGTTTTCACGAAAATTTGGTAGCGTAAGTTAATTTGTTATCCAAAAATACATTGATTTCATGTCTGACACAAAAGATCAAAAAGGAAAGTTCCTGCAGTCTTTTGCATTTGTCTGTTCTATATCTCAATTCCTGTTTAGATTTAAATCATGCAATTTAACAGCGCTTGTTTTGGCAAACTTTACGTAATATTTATTTCGTGTAAAGAATGGAAATCTAAGTACAAGCTTTAAACCAAATTATAATTAACACATGAACACAATGAGGAACCCCTGTGACTTCGAGGTCTGTCAAAAACCTTTTTAGTGTTGGTCCTGACAAGTTTAATTTTCACACTTATCTTAATATAAGCAGATAGAACAAATGCATATTGTATTGAGTGTTGTAGCTGCTTTCTCTGTAAAACACCTGTGGGTTGCCCAACATGATTTACAGTAGGGTCACGACATAAATGATTAACAGTATATTCTCTTCTTATGAAGTTTCTTATGATTAACATATTGTCAGCTTTGATCTCCTTTAAAATGTTTTTTTTTCAGGGTCATTGCGTATCTATTAAAGTGGTGTGAAAGAAGGCATTATTATGCTTGCGCAGTGGAATGTGTTTTCATTTTGGGGAAAGGAAACGAAAGAAAAAAGACACACAATAATCCCCAAATAGACCTCATTGTAGGCATATCCTTTTCATCATTCTGTTCAATTTCGTGCGCGCGCGCGTGTGTGTGTGAGTTATATGCTTCTTTAAAGTAAGTTGCAAGCATTACAAACAAGCAGTATCGTGTGTTGCCCATTTTACCGCTTTTATTGATGCTTATACTATTGCATCGAGGCCAAAAATTATGAAAACAAAAACAGTTCTCTGTGTAAAAGTAAGTACATATCAATTTCTAAACGATCTTTTACTTTTTTCATGGTCTAGAGTTTTGCAAAATAATGGTAAACTGGAACTAAAAAAGTCGTTTTTGGCACATTTTGTTGGCATTGTAACAAATCTTCAAGCTTCATATACCGTCGGCGTTCATCCGAACCGTCGTTTTAGTCGATTTTGGTCAAAATATCGATTTTGAGATTTTTGCAGAAAATGAAAGTACAAGTCCTATTCTATACATGGTTAAGTTTTTAGGCAGCAATTTATTTTATTTTTTGAGATATGTGGGGATTTTAAAGGCGATGCCATATAAATTTTTGATGTACATGTATGCCATGTTTTCTTTCCCCCTTTTTAAACAAAAGTCTTGTGTGCTATTTTCAACTGTAGTTTACTGATAAAATTACCTTATATTTCATACATAATGATTAGATTTACAAACTTTATTTACGATTTTCTTTTTCCTTTGTAGGCGTATCGCTGAACAGTTTTTGCACATTTAATTAATGAAGTGCATAAAGTAACAATTTTTCTTCCTTCAAAGTGTATGTGTTATCGATGTTTGATCACTCTTATGTAATATTCTAGGTTACTGAACAATTACTGTAATGTTTCGTTTTCAAAATTCGTTTTAATAGCTTTATAGTTTGAGTGTTACGTGGTTGATTGATACTTTGCATGAGTTTAATCATTAAATTCTCGTTTTCAAAGCCTTGAAAACACATAGTGTATTTAGGAGTCATGGTGTTAACCTTTTTAAAATTTGAAATGGATTTTTTTTAATTGAATGTCAGTTACACTTACAAGCATGTTAACGAAACTAAAGGTCAGATGGCTTAACGATTATCATGTACTGGTAATTGTACAGATCTTGTGTGTTGGGGTTACCTATATCTTTATGCAACTATGTATTTCTGTATACTTGCGGAATAACTTTTTATGTAAGTATGTGTGACTATCAGTTAAATGTTTCCTCAGAAATGAATTGTCTATACATTCCATTCAGAAATACAAATGTGTCTGTATGACTTCCTGTGTAATATGAAAGAGGGTCAAAATTAGATACAAGTAAATCCTATACACATATACATATACAAAGCATAAATTTACATGTACGTCACTTTCTGTATTTCTACCTTAAAACTGCACCCATTTAGGCACAAAAATATAAGCCCAAAATTGCACCTGTTTGGATCCTCAGGTAAATAAATGTACCCAAAAGGTAAAATTTTGAACCGGAAAGGAGTACAAATGAATTGGGTGAATAATTAAACCCCCAGGGTGCATAAATATACTCCAAGGGTTCAATTGTGAATCAGAAAGGTGCAGAAATTAACCTGCTTGGGTTGAAAATTAAACCCCAATGGTGCATAAATGAACCCCAAAAGGTTCAATTTTGAACCTAAAAGGTGCAAAAATGAACCCGTTTGGGTGAAAAAATAAACCTTTGGGGTGCATAAACATACCCCTGAGGTTTAATTTTGAACCTGTGCGGGTGCAATAAGCTTCCAAAATAGAACCCCTTGGGGTTCAGATTTGAACCTAGAGGGTGCAATAATGCACCCCACATTAGGGTGCAAAATGGAACCCCAGACAGGGGTTCAAATTTTGAACCCCATGGGGTGCTGCTATTGTATCAACCTCTAGAGGTTCAATTTTGAACCCTAATTTCTTAGTGTGTAGTAGTTAACTTTTGTTGTTACTTTTGCATAGATTTCGCTTTACTTTGAGTGCCCTGTATAATAACGCCTAGGTAAGGACCAAAATAAGGATTTGGAGTAGCTCACCTTTGTTGTTATTTACACATAGAATTCGGTATATCGCTATAAAAAAATGAACCTGTTTTGTTGAACATTCAGGAATAGAAAGGATTAATCCAGGACGCGGTCACGGTTTAGAAGGCCATTCAGAAAGTAAGCTTTTTGGTAACGGCATATGCAGAGCCCGTTGTAACTTTGTTTGCACGCAATCTCACTGATTACTCATTTTGACCCCCCCCCCAAAAAAAAACAAAAAAAAACAACAACAACAACAAAAAATAATGATAAATATATATTTTTTTAAAAATATGAAAATAACTGGCATCATAGCACCATTTTAGCTTGGATTTATTTAGTTTTCCAAATCTAATTCTCGATAAAGCCGTTGTTGCAATTCTCGCGATATATTTTTCCTCAAAAATAAAAAAAAGGAATCATTTATAATCTCGCCGTTGTATAGTTTACCAATAATGTGCATAAACATATAGATCCACATAATAGCCTACTCTCTCCCCTCCTCATTGCAAAGACAAAATTCAAAGAAAATTTCACTATGGGAACAGGACAAGTTTTGTTTGCTATAACGGTATTTTGCTATGTCAGTGTTTTTCACTACGACAGTCCACTTCAGAAGTCAGTGTAGAAACGATTTATTTTACTATATTATTCAAGGTATAGAGTACAAAAAAGATAAACATGTTTAGTGACTTTTGGAGACATTTTTGTGTATATCTACTGCACTTTTTCTATCAACACTACAGGATATGGTTTGAATAAGACATCATAGATCTCTCTAACACGTGACCACACAATTTGGACACGAAATTTCAACACAGACATAATCATACGGAAGTATAAATTCACACATACACAAAAAGAAATATTACGCTAAACGCTTACAAGAACAAAAACAAATTCTCACGGACACTCATTGTATCACTTGTTGCCAGAGCCAGAATTTTGAAAACTAGGTAAAAACGTAAAACATTCTAAGTAGGCTAGCATAAATATGGGATGAAAAGACATGCATGGCTCTCAGACAGAACAAAGATGATTGTTTTGCACATGAAGTCATACACAAAAAGGATTTACACAACCATCCGTTCGTTCTGTCTTCCACCGTAAAATTGAGAATGAATTTGAAAACTACCTACACGTAAAAAGAGAAAAGAAAGATAATAATTCGTAATAATCATTGATTTTGCTAGATAAATTCTTGCAAAATTAATGTAATGACGACAATTTACAATTCTCTGTTCACAGAAAGCACACAACAAATTGATTCATTTATTTTCTGGAACAAAGTGAGAAATTTCTTTTATTCTGATTCACTTTCAATACAGGCTAGTGGCGTGTGTTTATGCTGCAAGCTCCTTCGTTGCAAGCAAACTATAAATGTTTTATCTTCGCATGTGCGTGTTCTATTTTTGTTTAAACCCGTAACTTGTGATTAAATACAATCATGTCAGCCACGTTTATACCATAGGCGTTATATAAAAAATAAAGAAAAAAAATACGCTATCGGTATATACGTTCTACTAAGTAGTCTTGAGCTCATCACGCCTGAAACATATTCAACTAATGACCAAACCGCAAATAAAGTAATAAACAAGGCTTTTCCTGTATATAACATCAAATTTTCTCCTTTAAATCATGTTCTAATGTAGTTTAATGTTTTCAGATAGTACAAGACTAAGCATTCAATAATGGCGTACAGCAAAATCGAATTGCACGGACAAAGTTACTAGCAAAACATTGACTGTTTAAGCAGGTGGAGGAAGCAAGAACAGGGTCTTCGCTACCAGCCGCCTGTCGTAAGTGCATATAAATGAACGCGCATTGCGGCGACATTGTCCTTGATGTGGCATCATTGCACAGCCTCTGGTGCGTGCCGCTCACGATCGCTTCAATGACCGTTGGTCGACACGCGATTTTCGGTGCTGGTGCTTGGGTGATAATAAAATTCTCGTTCTGGGGGTTGAACGGCGGTGTTGATAATTGCGGAAGAACGGATTATATATAATAATATATATAAAAATTAACAAAGAGAATGCTACGTGCGTGTAAATAAAAATAAACATAACATATACGAAGCAAGAGTATGGTTATTAAAACGCTGCGTATTCCATGTTAATTTTTATTTACACGCCGTAGGCATTCCTCTTGATTATTTTTATTCAATTTTCATGGTTATTAATTCGGAATTTGCATTCACGACTTGCTGGCTTTCTCTAAATTAAAGGTCCTGTGCGTCCGTTGTGTTTTGCCATATCATTATATTGTACGCATTCATGCGTTGCTTTGTACTTTGTTATTGCTCATTATTTTCTTTGGATACAGGTCCAGTTTATAAATATCCTATCCTGGCTCATTTGATTCTAATCCGTGTTTTTTTATCACTCTGATTATTAGATAAACGGATTTTTTCCATGCTTCCATATCTTGTCACATGTCTTACTATCATGTTTCCTACTTTGATTTGATTTCGTGTATGATTCCATTTGATCTTGTTCATGTTGTCCTTTCAACTTTGATCATTATAATTCTCAAATCTTTGGTCTTCGTATTTTAATGTTTATAATATATATTATTATTATTATTATATATATATAACATATTATATATATTATATATATATATTATTATTATATTATTTATATGTTATATATCCCTCCCTACTTCAAAGTATTGCAACATTACACTATATACGCATACATTTTTACTGTTGAATGGGGTTCTTTCTAATAATTATGTCGCTATATTATCTTGTTGTAGGATTGGAAAATAATACAATATATTTGAATAAGACATCAATTGAATATTCTTTCTCGTTTCTCCTCCAAGGCGGAGAGATTATCAAATGCAGGCGCGCCCACGACAGAGGGGCTGGAACATAAAATTTTGCATTTTTCGCCTCCATATAGGGGTTGGGTGTTAATTCACACTAGCATAGTAATTTGGTTTCATATTACCAATGAAACGATTTTGATGGTTTGGAAAGACTTCCAGCAAACAAAAAAAATCAATATGTTCCTCTGAAGGGGTGTCAAAAAGAAGACCACGCCCCTCGAAGACGAAAGTGACCTCCTATCTTCATAAGACAGTGACAAGGCGGATAAGGCTACGAATTAAAGATGATGGCTTTCTCTTTACATCATTATATCCAATGTACTGAGAATTCTCATGACAGTATATTTTAAGATGTCTACAATAATAAACTGCCTTTAGAATTGAGAAAGAATCAGAAATTATAACTTGATGAGGTCTTGTTTAAATATGGGGCGTTTGCTCCTTGCTACTGTCTTATGAAGATAGGAGGTCACTTTCGCCTTTGAGGGGTGTGGTCTTCTTTCTGAGACCCCTTCAGAGGAACATATTAATATTTTTTTGTTTGCTGGAAGTCTTTCCAAACCCTCAAAACCGTTTTATTGGTAATATGAAATTACTATGGTAGTGTGAATTAACACCCCACCCCCATAGGGAGGCGAAAAAATGCAAAATTTTATGTTCCAGCCCCTCTGTCGTGGGCGTGCCTGCATTTGATAATCTCTCCGCCTTGGAGAAGAAACAAGAAAGAATATTCATTGATGTCTTTTCAAATAATTTGTTAATTTCCAATCATAAATGTAATTAGGACATCACTTTAGAAAGACCCCTTCAACGTAAAATGAATTTGTTACAGTGTATGTTGCAATACTTTTGAGTAGGGAGGGTATCACCGAATATCTGTTTGCCGAGTACAAATAAAAATTGAGGTTCGATCGGGTGATGGGGGTTCATCTTAAAACAGTTCTTTTTTCATATTTCCGTTTCAGGTGTGCTTAACCATGTGTAGGGCCTATATGATATTCTTTGTACTTGGGATAGTAAGACAGTCTACAGCATTTTATGTTTGTTCTGTTCCTTTCGCGGGGGTCTGCGTTCTTCCCTGGCCTGCCAGTGTTCGGCCTTTTGATCTCTCCAAATTCAAATCTGACTAACGACTCCTAACAGTTGTTTGTAAACCAGATTTGCACAAAGAAATAGACATATAAATTGCATGCAGGACAATGATATGTCATTTCATGTTCAAACCGAAGTAATATATTATTACCGACTTAACTTTTGAAACAAATAAATTTCCGTAATGTTTTAATTCATGTAGTTTATTAACCCTTACCGCAACTGTGGCGCAACGTTGCTCAACAAACTGCGAAATATATAAAAAGTATGACAGTAATATATTGTTTATATTTTTTTTTATACAGCACAGGGATAGCCCTCAGTAAATCACTCGTAAAACTGTTAGGGACACATTGGATATTTTAATAGAAATTACTCTGTAGGCTATTTTTTTTACGGGGCTAATTCGTACTCCTTAAGGGGTGTGATAAAGGACCACTTCGTTTTGAGTTAAATTTCGGCGCTAAAGTTTAACGAGAGCGGAAACACTTCAGCTGTTTTGGAGCTAAATCAGGTCCTTTTCCATTCTCTTAAAATTTTAGCCCCAAAGGAGTGCTCCCTCATCACACTTCTTCTTAAAGAGTAGGAATTAGCTGGGGTCCGTGACATTAAGAGAGTCGAAAAATGCATCACAAATGTGTTTATTACGTGGGAATAACATGTACATTTTCTGTACACTTTGGGTAATTGGATAATTTGAAATAAGGAGGTACAACTAAATCATTTTAGCTTCAGAAATATTTACAGTAGTTTAATAAGGAATTATACTGTCAGAAAGGGTATACATCTACAACATTGGTACTGGACACTTTTCTCCAACAAGCATGTGTTTAAAATTATATTGTTGTTTAAATTTAGTACTACAATCTAAGTCTTTCAAGGTGAAATTGTAAAATGAATAAAGATACTCGACAAGGTAAGAGTCAATAAGACTCATGAAAAACGGCAAATGCAACAAATGAAGGTCTTGCACCACGCACTATCACCGACAAACAAATCCTACAAATGTCAAACAAATATTGCATTCTACGACATTGCTTCTACACATGTATGTTGCATGTATTTTATTTAAAAAAAGCCAAAACTTATAAGTGACTGAAATGTTCACAAAATATGTAAAGGAAGTATATCTGCTTACGATATTTATAAATCAAAAACCGGCACAACAAATGTATGCAAACACAAAATCTCACGCGAGCGAATTGGCTCAATTCAGAAAACCTGCCGTACTTTGGTACAATGAATCAAGTAGTGTTAATAACTAACACATTGATCAAAATGTTTCTATTACTGAATAACATGTGTTAGCTCATACTAAAAAATCCATAAAAATAACCAGATGTGAACTTGCTTTCATTTACCAAAGTAACGCAAAATACACGCACTAAATCCGCTAAAATTTCGTAAATCACATGGATTGTTCTGAGTACCATAGTACCACGTCAAATACAGAGAAAATGTGACCACTCGCCACAGAACAATCAACAAGTAGACCGGAATTAATTTTCAACATAATTTTAAAGAGTAAGTTATGAGCTTTAAAACGATATATAACTTGTTGAAAATTGGATCATCCCACCTGATCCAAAAGTGATTGGGAAATAAGGATTACTCAGGTGCGCCAAGCAGGAGCACTTGTCCGACAAAATACGGTCCAGAACAACTGCCGAGATCTCCGTATTTGTTTTGTTTCAATCCACTAAACTTTGAGAGTGGGTAGGATAAGAGATTACCTTTTAGAAAAAGCAATGTATAGGCCTACATCAGTTGGTCAATCCCAATGACATATTTTGGTGATTTATAGAAATTTGTCATTTGCGACTTTGTGTGGGTTTGGAGCTGGGCAGGTAATAACGAAAAATACCACAATTATAATTGTGTTTAGTATACTATTTGACCTGAGCGTTTTAAATTGTCCTTGAACTCACACAATTAACAAGTAATTATAATTTACAAGGACAAAAACTACAGCATAGTCAAATCAATTTAGAAATAAGAATTTATTACGGACGGAAAGTGTATCAGGTCACACCTCATTATTAATAAGTAAACACAAAACACCTATTTGTAGGAATTTTGCAGGCAAAATGATAATCGCAATTTTAGCTAAACCATATGCTAATATATACATATAGAATGATATGAAATCTACTCAAATAAAACCACCATCATTACTAACAAGTTATTAATTCCGTACTTTGGTGAAAGGAAGGAAGTATAGCATTGCTTATGCAGAGTGTATACACAATTGGGATTATCGAGAGAAAATTATTTTAAGTATTACAGTTTGACAAAATTAACGTGCATTCGGTTTTATATTGAAGCAAAATAATTATTCTTTGCAATACACTTTATCTCAAATAATTAACTTTGTTTTCAATCAAAAGTTATGATTACTTGTGTGCAGTCAATTGAAATCCTTGTGTTAAGGGTCCAAATCGTCATCAGTGCATGACAACAAGATGTGTTAGTAACTATATTTAATCAAAACAAAACCTAAATGTAACCTAAACTCCTTTTGAGTAAACTATCTTAGGCCGTTGTTATGCTACCATAACTACAGATAGTACCCTTCACTGAATATTCACACTGTTTTCATGTTGAATCGCATTTGTCTTTCAATTAATTACCTCCGTTGTTAATGTAATGTCTCCGCCTTTGAATGAAAACAACATACTTTGATATTATTTTAATTTTCTATGTAGAGACGACTTAACTATTTCACGATTATTTTTACGCGTTTTGATATTTCCTTGTCGATATGCAACATCTCCACATGTAGCACAAGAGTATAACTTTTTAAAAGTTTAACATTCATATTTTTTTTAGATACACACATGTAAATGAATTGGAATGTATGATCCTTTACTTTTATGATATAGCAAAGATATCTAAGTTATACATAAATTTCGATTGTACCATTTTGTGATACACATTGTATTTTCAAGAAATTGCGTTATTTCCAAGAAACTGCCTAGAAATGATTCAAATATTTATTAGCATAAGGAAGATAAATCTAATATGGTGACTTTGAAGGGAACTGGCAAGGCAGCTTGTATATCTACGTTGTAAATGGATTATAAATCCATTAAGAATGATAAATTTTGTGGTTTACTTCCTTTTACCAAAGGTAGGAAAATTAGACAAAGATTTGTATGAACACACAACAACCTAAACTTAACGCAAGGATCGTTCTGAGTACCATATAGTACCACTGCAAAACCAAACAATGCACAATTATTTATTACACAATGCTTGAGCAAGTCAACTTATTTAAGCTCTTTTCAAGTATTGTTGTCAAAATTACACAAGTAAATATCATATTTACTTGTAAAAACAAAAATTATAGTATATCCAAACCACGTTGGACTCATGCACTATTATGGACGGAATATTAGGACCTAACACATATATATTTACTAGATAAACAAAATATATGTTTTGAGCAAAATGTAAGCAAAATTATAGATGTAATGATAATCACATGTTTAGTTAAAGATGTTTAAATCATATGCTAAAATATACTTTTTAAATAATTTCAAATTCAGTGAAATTAGACCAGCACCATATGCGATTTTGTTTATAGGTGATTTATACCATACTTTAGTGAAAGTACATATGTAGCAATGCTTAAAGTCGATTTCAAAAACGAATGACGTAGCATTGTTTATAGTCTCACGAAACTGTGTTATATCTCAAGCTCTGGATTCAAATGATTATGGCATTAATATATGACATGTTGCAGCTTGCATATTATGTTATAAAGAGGTCATAAACTCCTTAAGAATTACCAAATTTGAAGCTAAATTCATATAACCAAAAGTAGGCAAAATAGACAAGTGACATTATGAACAATTTATGAGCTAATCTGTTTTAATCGAAAGTACTGTTCTGAGTAACATATCACTGCAAAAACAACAACACAAAAATCGTTATTTATATAATGCTTAAGGAATGCAATTGATCTAAGCGATTTACAATAAGTATTTTCAAAAATGATACAAGTACACAAACATTTTATAGTTTAAAATTTCAAAATATCAGAATCCCTTTGGAAAAAAAAATGCAAACGAGTAGTGATTTAAGAATTGTTTTGTTACATTTCACGATGTGACGATATCTGTTGGTGGTTTATTCCATAAAATAGTCCACTAGTTCACAAAGGCTCTTTATCATTTAGATTGTGGGTTCTATTCGGAACTGCAGTGTATTATACACCAGCACGAAACGGTTGATTTATGCCATTTTAAGTATCGGAATAGTGTTTATAGTCATGGTCAGGATGGATGAAGGTGCTTCTCTTTTACACATAATACAAATGTATATATACTATTATCATACATACTAATAAATTATGTTGTGTTTCGGGCAAATACATTACAACAGTTCCCGCAGTTCTAAATTCTTTCTGGTATACTTTTTGGATTCTGCACCCAAAGTTTGTAATTTGTGCATATTGCTTACATTTCTGCACAGCAACTGAATTCTTAGACCTTGGTGTACGCGTACCAACAGGCACTAAAACAAATCTATAGCCCTTTAATTCCTTTGTAAATATGTTTTACATTTTACAACAAAATAAAACAAAGGGAGAGAAGAAAAAGATAATCGAAAATGAAAAAAGAACATTGGAAAATTGTTTACCGACAAAGTAGATTATTTTGTACCACGGGTTATCATGTCACACCACCGAATAGGAGTCCCTTTCTAAAAGGAGGTAAATCCGTTTTAGTGATTTTAGAGAAAAGGGTCTCCTTTTCCAAGTTTTTAGAGGCGCCTACTTACATACTGCCAAAAAAAATATACGATATTTCCAAGGCACTTGGGTAATTTTGCTTCAAACTTTATTCTATTGTACGATAGATTGTAGTTTAAAATACTGATGCAAAATTCATTTTGGTTGGAATATGGATTTAACAACTTTTGCAAATTAATTTACTTACCTAGAGTACACAATTTGGACCTCACTGCGTTAAAGCGCAATTTTAGTTTTGGCGATTTTTCTTTTCTTTGAAAGTTTATGCATAAAGGTCAAATCACACCAATGACAGATTCTGAATGTCTCGAGTGTTTCTTTTAAATTAATTAATGAAAAATCTCGGGGGGGGGGGGGCAAGATTTTTAACTTTTTTTTTTACATTATAGCATCCAAAGGGTTAATAACGTGTTAAAGTTATCTGAATTACACCTCATCAGAAAACTAAGAGTTTGATCTTTCTGATTTCTTTTCATTAATTAATAACAAAAAGATAAAAACATTCAGAATCTGTTATTGGTGTGATATGACCTTTGGATATAGAGCTTCCAGATAAAAAAAAATGCCAAAACTTAACTTGTGCTTTAAGGTTTCCCGCTGGACAATATGCCTTGACAGAAATCATGTTGCCTCCTTTGAGAACATGTCTACATGGTAATATTGTATTGAAATTTTAAACTTAAATAAAAAAGAGAAGATCATTTAAATTGTATCATTCGTTTAACATTAAAGGTTTAAGCTTACGAGCAAATGAAAATTTATCAGGTACGGCTATCATTACAATAAGTGCTTAGTGTTACAACATCTATATCAGTTATTGTAATTACTCAAACTACAGAAAATCAGTAAATTATGAAAACATGGACAAAATGATACATAACAGATATATATGGGCTGTAA
The DNA here is from genome assembly GCA_001188425.1 of Eucidaris tribuloides. Lineage (NCBI taxonomy): Eukaryota > Metazoa > Echinodermata > Echinoidea > Cidaroida > Cidaridae > Eucidaris > Eucidaris tribuloides. Next base: position 7,974 of record JZLH01S0172509.1, on the reverse strand, counting down.
ATACCGACTGTTCCGCAGACATCAATTACGTTTCATAACGTAAATATTTCAGCAGTTCAGTATTTACAATAATAAAACTTCTATCGCTGATATTACTTACCATGAACCATTTTTAAATGTCATACTAGACTTCCATTCATACATAATCAATCTCTCCTGCCATTACTAGGTTAATGTTTGAGTTACATTTGCCAATTTATTATTTCTATTTATTGAATTGTACAGCACTTAGAAAGTGTTGTATTTAGCGCATAATAATTGCACTTTATCTTTAGTACTAATACAAAATATAAAAAAAACAGGGTGTGGTTTCACTGTTTTGTTTCCTTCTCTCTCAAGCATGAACCTTACACTTTGAACCCAATGACCTACTCATTTTCCCCTTCATTCAGTGGTCGAGTCGGTGATTCTGACCTTGTCTCGTCTTCATTGTGACCCACTTTAGCTCGCTTCTTCATTACGTGTCGGACGTACAACAAAACGAGACAGCAAAGGATTAGGATGAACGCCACGCAGCCGAGAGCGATTCCGACAATAGCACCCGTTGAGAGTGTGGTCGGTCCAGTAGTTGTTTCTAAATGAAATGTTTAAAAAAATATAGCACAAAAATCAGCATGGGGAGGTTTGATAACATTTATGTGAAAAAAGTCACACATTTCATTAACTAAATACTTTTCCAGGTTGACCAAAAATCGTTTTATACGTACGTTTTACCAAGACAAGGGCGTAGGCTGGTTTGGGCATGGGGAGGTGCACATCTCGGGGAGGTGGAACTAAAATGGAACAGGGAGGTGCACATCTTAGGGAGGTGGAACTTAAGTTGAAAAAATCAGGCGTTGAAAGCAAAAAAGGTGGTGCAAATTTCTTTTTTGCTATTAGGGTGGAACTCCTATGGCTTTGCGGGGGGGGGGGGGTGCACGTGCACCCAGTGCACCCCCAGCCTACGCCCTTGCAAGAGGCGAGATATTACTACCCCTTTAAAAGCAAACTGTCAGGGGTCAAAACAACTACAGAGAGGATGCCAACTAGTCCTGTAGTGCAGGCACATATTCACGAACGTGGGCTGTTGCAGTGCCTTAGTTTACGATATTGGGAGGAAAACAAATGTTGTACATGTATTTTTCCACACTGTCATGACTGTTTCCGTTGCAGTATGGGTATGATTAGCGCACCTTTTTATGTTCTTTTTTTCTGAAAAGAGGGCGTTTTTTCATCCTGATAAGAGTAGGCCTTAATAGACTTAATGGACGCTTGTCTGGTGCGCTACAGAATTGGAATTGGTCTACTCCACATGGTATTTGGACTTCGAGATTTTCGACGACGGGCGAAAAAAATAACGTGATGTTGACGTCATGATAATATTTTTTTTGGTTATCGGTGGAAATAGGATGACCATTCAGTGGTACTAAATTAGCTAAACGTTATTTCTAACAATTTCTCGAGGGTAAAGGATGGGCGATAACAACGCACTCTTTAGTAAATGATCTTACTAAAAATGACAATGGTTCTCAATAAAAACAAGTATGCACGAGCAAATCTATGATCTTAAGGATGGGCGATAACTACCCACTCTTTAGTAAATGATCTTACTAAAAAATGACAATGGTTCTTAATAAAAACAAGTATGCATGATCTATGATCTTACTACATTACGTTTTGCATAATAACGGAGATATATATCCATATAGGCTAGCACAATACGGTTAACCGTTAATGTGTTTTTCTTACAATGAATTAACCCAGTTAATTTTACATTATTTGTCAATATCGTGTCTATCCCACTTAGTCAAAATATGGAAATCTATTATAAATCATATTCACACTTCATTTTTTTTTCTCTTGTAATAGATCGTGTCCCTACCACACTAAGTTATCATGTTTTAATTTATTTTACATATTTGTATATTGTGTCCAAATAGTGAAAATATTAATTTTATATCACTTACTACGGTATATATACAATTAAGAAAAATCAGGATTATTTATGGTTATACAATATATAGTTATGTTTATTTATTGTTCTTACTAGTGTGGATATACCTACATGTAACTCTATGTTTCTACTTCATAATAACATTTTATCAATATTAGCCGTATTCCGTACTTTACTTTATCGTAAACAAAATTTGAATATCCTTTTCAGTTAATCAAATTGAATTGTACAATAATAGCGTACATAATTTCCAGCTGCAATTTTTTCAGCATGTTTGTATTGATTTCTTATCTTATGTAAATGCATTTTCATATATATGTCATTGTTTTCATGACAAAATATGTAAATCATGTGCAATTCAGCTATTTAGCTATTATGTATGGTAATAAAACCATCCTGACTGACTGAATGAATGAATGACTGCATACTTGCATCTCAGAAAGAAAACCACTTACCGTTTTCACATGTGGGTCCGTCAAATCCTTCAGGGCAACTGTTGAAAAAAGACAATAAATTCAATTGCAACCAGGTGTCCATTTGGATTATATACTCAAGAGTTAGTAGTGAAGCAGGACTGTAGGTCTACTGATAGAGAGATGATCATGATGACATCCACTATACTACGTATTTATGTCAGCGTTTATCTTAAACCAGCCTCGAAGCCAATTTCTGGTTGTCTCGGTCTAGGTCCTATTCAAGAATACAAGCCCTATAGCCTCTGATGAATCACTGGTATGCAGGGTTGGGTTCAATTACAAGGTAATTGAGCAATTATGTAATTTATTACATTTTTCGAGTAATTGTAATTGTAATTTAAATTTTTGAAAGGAAAGTAATTCTGTTTGTAACTAAAAAAATGTAAGTGAGCGTAATTACCCTCAATTAATTTCAATTACTCATTCTATCAATCTGATTGGTACATATACACACGTGGACAGGGTATAAAAAAGAGACGAGAATATCACCTAGCTCAATAGGCGTACATATAGTCTGAATATATAGAAAGTATTGTAATTGTAATTGTAATTAACAAAAGTAATTGGTAATTTTAATTTTAAAAAAGTAATTTAATTGAAAAGTAATTGTAATTGAAAATTTTGGTAGGCACGTAATTGTAATTGTAATTGTAATTGTAATTGTAATTGTAATTGTTATTGAAGAAAGTAATTGATCCCAACCCTGATGGTAAACACACACTCGTACACAGCCACACAAAAACAGAAAAACACACACACAAACATACAAACACACACAAACACACACACACATACATACATACATACATACATACATACATACACAAACACACACCCAGGTTTTCAAGCGTTAACGGGAATTCATCGCCGAAGTTTTTTATCACTTATGTTTGCATTCGAACTACTGAATATTATCATCAATTTCTCTTGCACCCGCCTAATGCACAAGATAATTTTGCAGGCATGTTTTGCATCAAACAGCAATGTTGTTAATTGTAATTTGAATTTGTCTAAAGTGATAGGCAAACATTGTGGAGCTTCAATTTAAAGAATTGTCAAATTTTGATATCTGAACTACATAGTAGTGTTCATATGGACAAATAAACACCCTAGAATTAAAAAATTTGGAAAGTTACACTGCCAATGGCAAGTTATGCAGGAATAAACAATTAAAACTCGGAACGAGTTTAAATAGTCTTGGTGTACACACAGTAAGTCTATGGGAGAAAATGGGTAGGTGAATCCGATCAACTTACGATTTTCACTTTTTTAAAGCATTTATCATTTTGAAATACAATTTTTTCAGGGCGTCATTTTTAGACCTCATCAAAAATAATGGTAGCATGGGGAATCATGTAGCTCAGATTTTTTTTAACTGTGGTAAATGTTAGCCAATACCTGTAAAGGTAATACCTGTATTAATGCTATAACGACACCCCTTTTTTTCAAATAATTCGCAAATGGAAACTCTCCTCGTGAATCGCGAGTATAACTCTTCGCAACCCTTTTCTTCAACTAGATACCTTTTTATTTTTTTATTGGGTAACCACACCATTGTACATACCTGCAGTTCCTGTCTCCGTTCCCTTCTATCTGGCATGTTCCTCCATTCTGGCAGTAATTTGCACAGGACACGTTGGCTACAAGAAAAGACACAACAATATGTTAATCACGAGGCGATCGCCTTTGGTTCACACGCTATATATCAGTTAAATTGTATATATCTATTAAAGGATCTGACCCGACTGCGCCTCTTCTTAAATAACTGAACCTTAACAAGCCCACACGAGCGTGCACCATTTTCACTATAAACTCTTCAAAGGTAAGTTTTTAAATCAGAGTGTCCTGTTCAAGAACACGGACTCCCACCGTCCACAAATGATTTCAGAATAGAACAAAAAAAAACAAAGATTACATCAACAAAGTAAATGGGGACAAGGTTTTTAAATAAAATTTCTAAAGCAATAAACAGATTACACGAAATTGCATGGACGTAGACTTTGCCACCGTCTGATGCTTATTATTCTGAATATTTCATGGCGAGTCTTCTACTTACGTTGTAAACAATTGAGGTCATCAACCATCAAGACCAAGGATAACATTTTTTTTTCGGTTTTACAAACACACACACACACACACACACACACACACACACACACACACACACACACACACACACACACACCACCACACAACACACACACGACGCGCACGAGCGCAAACACTCCCAACAATACCCTGCTTTTACCATCAACTGTGCAACAAATATCAATGAGGTAGTATATTGCCTTTTGCTGTAAGTACAACCATTCTTACAAGTCTGAGAGAATTTAAGTCATAATTATTCAAAATGTATCTTCATAAACAATATTTATTTTGCCAACTGACTTTCCAAATATTTGACTTTTTCCATCGGATAATTGTCAGTCTGGTTTCAGTTTATATCGTGCTTATACTAATCCACCATTTAGCATTTGTACTCTTTATTTAATTTGAGGCAGTAAACTACGTACCAGTTTCACACATGGATCCAACATAGCCAATCGTGCACCTGCGAATTTAAGTTTTGATATTTTGGAAAGGTTACAAGAATGTGGCATGAGAAAATAACAAATAGTTAGCATTTTTTTTACCTCTTTGTGTAAGTAATACAATCACACAAAGTGTGTTAGTTGAAGATTTCCGTGACGTGGACAATTTTACTAATCATTTATCATCCAAAGTACTTCCAAATAGTTTCAAGTAACAATTCCTTTGTGTTATGTTTCGCAACAAATGTCTCTTGCCTTAATGGGCCACAATTGCTATGTATAATGAAACGTGCTGGCGGCCCTTGTAAATAATGCCAACAACAGACGCATTTCTTTCAAAATACTCTTAAAGGTAAATGACATGATTGAGGGCAGTCCTCAAATAAGGGTAAAAACTATTCTAGAATCAATTAAACTATGCAAGGATTCTTTTGTGAAAATGTTGTAGTCAAAAGTTGACTGATTTAAAAATAATGTCTATCAGTATGCCCTGTAACAGACAAATTTGTAGTGTAGTCTTCTATGGGGAAAAAAACTCTTGTGCCCCGATAAAATTAAATTGCTGGCCTGTTCATGCTTGATACTTCTTTAGGAAACAAACTGAAGACAAATCCTCCTAGCCAGGAGATCCAATCCAGCTGGTGTACATTTGCTTTATCTTTCAAACAGTTTGTTTTAAAGGCATTTTTTTTTATTTCTCCCAATCATATGAGCTTTAAACTGAGCAAGCAGACCTAATTTTATGTGAGGACGTTCTACTGATATTTCTGTTGGATTTTTTTTTTACCAAACGCTTCTTTTTCAATAAGGATTTGTAAATTTAAATGAACTAAATCGTTTCATAAATAAAACGAGTTAAATATATAAAACAGAGAAATACAGAACATGTTAGGCAAAATCCGATGTCAAAATCTGGATAAAATTATCAAATTGTATTTTTCCCATAGATAAAACAGCTAAAAAGGTTAATGTCTTTCAAACGAAGAAATGATTATCGTCATATCAAACAACCCCTTTCACTGAATAAAGTGGTCATGTTCAAGTTGATACATTCAATTCGATAAACCTGATAACAAGTCTTATTCTTTATTCCTTTAAATGTCAATGACCTTGCTTATATTTATGTGTGATGACATGCTTCTTATGTATTAGGTATTAAAGGGAACCTAATCTCACCAAACTTTCCGTGCATATAAACAGTTTTATTGTGTTAGCTTCTTAATTTGCTTTGTAACTTACATACCTTTCTCGTTTCTAGATATCGATACAAATTCATTTAACTTACGTGCAATCACGGATATCATAGCCAGTTACTTGACAAGTTCCATTATTCACGCAGTAATTATCACAGGATACGCTCGCTATGTAGGTGACACACCATAAAAAATAAATTTAGGTTGTAATAACACATAATCATTTCATTATCCACCAAATTGTATGAAAGTATACGCATTTCTATGTCAATTACTGAGTAAAATTTGGAAGAAGATGGAACTATGCCCTCCTTCTCTTCTGTACATTTCCTTCTCCCTCTCCTTTCTCCAATTCTTGCTCTCTCTCTCTTTCTTTTTCTTTCTCAGATGGAAAGGGGGGGGGGGTGAGGGTAACAGCAATGTACATTAAATTAATGATAAGTATAAGAGTCATCTCTTTCCTTTTCCCTATTTTCTCCCTCCTATTTTCTTCCTCTCTTTTTTCAGTTGTGGTTGAAAATAAGAATTGATTTTGTATTTGATTATCATTATGTATAATTGTTATATTGTCATGTGTTTTATGTATTGTTGTCATGTATTTATGCCAGTGGGGGCCAAATTATCTGATATAACTCAGACAAAAAATAATCTTGAATCTTGAATCTTAAATCTATAAACGGGTGGTTAACGTACCATTTCACATTTCATAGCAATAAGTAAAAAGTGAAAAAATAGAAAAAAATACAATTAATAAAAAGTTAGCCGTTGAGTATGAAACCATTTCATCTTCTCTTGTTTAAGTCATAAAAATAAAAATACCTTGAACGATCAGAGATGATACGGTGTAGAGAGAGCCGTTTATGACAGTTAGATTTCTTAGTCCTGTAAACGCCATATTATACACCGATCTTGCCAAGGCAGTTGCCCCTTCTACATCGGATCCGAATACATCCATCAGCACTTCCGTCAAGATACTTCCATTAGACACACTTGTTACTTTGACAGAAATGTTGTGTTCGCTTATGCCAAAATATTCTCTGAGCTGTGACACAAAATACACATAGTAAACGCTGTTATTATTATTATTATTATTATTATTATTATTATTACTATTATTATTACTATTATTATTATTACTGTTATTATTACTATGATTATTATCATTGTCATTATTATTATTATTATTATTATTATTATTATTATTATTATTATTATTACTACTACTCGTAATGTATCATTTCATCACATGGGACGAACCACGATTGGCATTGACATGTTATTCTTAGCTCCCATATTATCAAGCAGCTTTGTTTTATGCATGTATTATTTTTGTAAATACTTCTATCATTAATATGTAAATGATGTTATTCGATATGTGTGTGCATATATTGTGTAATGTTCATTGCAGTTTGATGATACGTTGAATTCAAAGAAATTAAATAATAATTATCATCACCATTATGATTGACTACATTCTTATCATTATCATTGACTTTTCATATACAGTTTATATCGGAATAACAACACTTATAAACTATTTTTTTTAGCAACAAACTAAATATAATGAATAATAAATGCATCTTTGAAAGCACATTTATATCAATTATCAAGCTACCAGGTAATTCGAATAGTTACATCAATCACCACCATCTTGTTGTTAGGTGTTTCTAAGCTTTCATTCCATTTTCCCATGTATGGAAAGAATAAATATTGTACTCATTATCTTAATTCTGTTTTACCTACCGCATTTCCCACCGATCGCTGAAAAGAACTGAAAACTGCACTGCCTTGGTTGATTAACTCGTCAGTTACAAATGCTTGAATTCCATTGACTTCAGTTA
>JZLH01S0172487.1:42420-53553 GCA_001188425.1 Eucidaris tribuloides | reverse complement strand
TGAGTTTTGTGATTCGTATAATGAACAGTCGTGACACCATTTGTGTGGTATATGTGGATCGACTCCACATATCACGAGCACACGCCGGCAATGTTACCTTGTATTGTAGCTATAGTGTCACAAACCATTGCGTGTCTTCTCCAAAGGCGTTGTGACGTGTATTTTTTTTTAACCGCCACAACATTTTATTCCTCTTTTTTGCCTTGTTTTAGTCTTCCTCAGCATTTCTGGGTGACGTTCCTGGCCCACCCCTCGTACATCTTTGACATGCGACAGTCTAAGAGTGCTGATCAGTGTGTCTCTGTCCTCACTAACATGCTGGATAATGCCTGCAAGAAAATCATCCCACAGAAGAAAGAGGTACCTTTACCCCCACTTTCCTTATTCCAAACAGCTAGTTACGTACATCTATTCGATCTATTACATTGAAAAAAAAAGTCAGATACCTCCTTAAAACTATTAGCTTACGACATACACGCACCTTCGCAGTAGGGGAAATATTTTGAAAGCAGAACTTAATTTCTTTACGCTCAAACTTAGAAAATGGAATTAAAAAGGTAACGCTATAATAATGTGGTAAGTGTAACATCGGTAAATTTATCACTCACTCATTTCCCCAGGATGCATCTCTGAACCGTGTCGTGTATCTGAAGAATTTGCCTCGTTACATCAAGATGATCAGTGCCTACTACAAAAGCGTTGCTAAGCAACCAAAAGTGGGCGAGGTCCACCTGCAGGATGATCTTCATCGCATATGTGTGGTAAGCTAACATTTAGCATTCAAACACCTGTCTGTCAACCACGATTAGTATAGGGTGCAAATACGTAGTTTCCCGTACTGTTTACACTCATAATTTCCGTACCGCAAATGGGCGTGTGAATGATTAGGCTTATAGGAATAATGCCATTTTAATTACAGGAAGTAATGAATCTCAGTGTGAACAGGATCAAGTAACTTTATGAGTAAAGTGTACAGAAATAGTCATGTTAATACCATGACTAGTAAATGATTACGAAGCCACTTTTTGAGATATTTTGAAATTCTCTTATTAATCCTTCTAACTTAAATAAGTAGATTTTTCTCCACGACAAATGGTTAACGTGTATTTTGATGTTTTATTATTGTACCTTCCTAACAGGAATTTAGTGGGGTGTGTAGCGGTGTCGGTGCGCTCACTCAGTTGTATCATTTCACCAAGTACGACGCAGGAGACACGGTGAGTATATGTTTTTTTTTTGTAGTTTGTTTCTTCTCAAAGACATGATGCGTGGTTTTACAATAAGGACATTGCATTAGCCGAAATTTACACCATGTTTATGAAACATGTCATCATCAAATGCAAAACATTGTAGTTCTTGTTGCTTTTGTTTTTTGTGTGTGTTTGTGTGGTTGATTGGTTTTCTGGGAGGGGTGGTTATCAAAGTATTCATTTAATACATTTAAAATGCTGTGTATATACATTTCATGGTATAGGTATGTTTCTTAATGCTCTTGTACGCTTCCGTCATTTCATAGGTGTTCTTATCATAAACACATGCCAACACATACACGCACGCGGCAAACAAACAACATGAGAAAGAGAGAGTGAAATAGTATAATGTTTAATATTATTTTCTACGCGTATTTTTGTCTTCCTATGAGCATAAAGGGAAACTTAATATTTCATGAATTCATGTTTATAAGCAGGATAAAGATTATTTTATGGATTTCATTTTTCCTTTCAGCTGGATCCTGTCAAAGAGATTATGGAACAAAGAATCCTTACGGAAACTAGAGGAACTAGACGGAATGACTACCCTTAAAAAGGGACATGTAAAGGGGAGAAGGTGTGTGGTTTGTCCTTGTCTGCGTGTTGTTTCCGTCGTTGTTTGAATATATTCAGATTGATTTTGTACGATTAAAACAAATTAGATTCATACTCCGTTTCGTAACCAACTGTATAATGAAATATATACCCAGTGTACTGCTTATAAACTACACAGATGCAGATTAAATGTTATATTATGTTATATGAAGGACCTTTATTTGTACATTTGTATGCTTGACTGAAATAGTTTCTTACACTTATATTGCTATAAATGTCCGGAATACTATTTAAAATGATCGTGAACTCCATGCAGGACGTGTATGGTCTTGGAAATTTTGTCAATCAGGAAGTGAACATCAGTTTATGTAAGTTAATTATTAATATGAGTGTGAAGCAGTAGCAAATCCACCTCAAGTGATAGGTATTATACATGTGCAAAAGCAAACATACCATCACTAGGGTCGAATTTATTCATTATTGATTAGTTTCCATTATGTCAAATTGCATTACTTTTACAATTATTGATGGTATATGCATAGCTCAGCGGCAAACGTTAAATTTGATTACTCAGTCACTGTAACCGTCATGTAAATACGTACATTGTTGAATGCTGGTCGGGAAAATGAGCTGTGAATCGTTTTTGTTCGGTAGCTTTTTAGAATTATACAACTGGAATGCATACAACCGTGTCATATCAGCGAGAAATAGAAAAAAAGAATTATAATGTCTGTATTGCATTCTCTAGAATCGTTTTTACAATCAGTCTTGGCTACAATGAGAGTCTGCACTTTTTCATTAAACAACATAAATCGATCAAAAATAAAACATCCGGTAGTGATTAAAATGGTATTGACTGAATTAGTTTCTCATACTTTACATATATCACTCTAAATGTACCGGATACTATTTACAACGATCGTTCCATGGAAGACGTGTATAATCTTAGAAATTGTGTAAATCACGAAGTGAATATCAGTTTGTGTATATTAATAATCAATATGAGTGTGAAGCAAATCTACTTCAAGTAATATACGCATGTGCTTGAGTAAACATGGATCGAACTAAGCTCGAATGTATTACTGATTAGTATCCATTCTGCCAAATTCCATTACTTTTACAATTTAAGGTAAATGTGCATTCATAGAGGGTTTCACCCTTCTCATGTGATCACAGCTCAGCAACTAACGTGTAATTCTATTGATTACTCAGTCACTGTAACCTGAATGTAAATACGTACATTGTTGAATGCTGGTTGGGAAATGGAGATAAGAATCATGTTTATACGGAATGTTAATTGGTGTTAATCGGAGTGTTAATTGGAATGCATACAACCATGTCATATCAGCGAGAAATCTAAAAAAAATACTAATTATAAACTCTGTATTACATTCACTAGAATCATTTTTACAATCATTCTTGGCAACAATGTAAGTCTGCAATTTTTCTTTAAACAAATCAATAAAACGGTTAAAAAAATAAAGCTTACGGTAATGACTAAAATGGTATAGACTGAATTAGTTTACCATACATATATCAATGTAAAAGTGCCGGACACTATATAGAACGATCGTTCCATGCAGGACATAATACTATATGCTGATCTTAGAAAATTGTGTCCATCAGGAAGTGGATAAAAATTTGTATATATTGATTGTTAATATGAGTGTGAAGCAGTAGCAAATCCACCTCAAGTCATATATACATGTGCATAAAGAGACATGGCTCGAAATAGGCTTGAATGTATTCATAAGTGGTTATCCCATTATGTGTAGAATTGTTGGGACATGGATAAAGGGTTTAATCTTTCTCGTTCTGTTACAGCTCAGCAGCTCACGTGTATCTATCTATTCAGATTTCAGAGGTTATTGTCCAATAGAATGGAAAATAATTCTGTTTACATGGATATGGTGAACTCAGTCACCGTAACCATGTAAAGACGTACATTGTCAAGATTGTTGAATGGTGGTTGGAGAATGGATATAAGAATCGGGTTCATACGGTATCTTAGTAGCCTTTTAGAATAACAAAACTGGTATGCTTACAACCAGGTCATATCGGCGAGAAATTGAAAGGAAGCAGAAACACAAAGAAATACAAAAGCTATATTGATATTACTAGAACTATTAATACAATCATTCTTGGTAGAAACATAAGTCTGTTTTTTTTCATAGGATAAATCAATAAATCGATTAAAGATAAAAATTTACTGATATCTCTCACCTTGTGGTAAAAACTGTAAAAGAATACATGCCTACATTTGGATTTGTTTCATGCAATCATATACACTTGCATGTATTATGTATTTTGCTTTGGTACCAAAATTCTTCTTGAAGATGTACGAGGTGAAGATTGAAGTGTCACATGTATTCATGACATTAAAACGAATTGTAATGAGTTAAATGGAAGTAGCAAGATTGGAAGCAGTTCTATATTTGTTTAAAAACAATTTTGGATTCGAGAATATAGCTCTATATTTGTGCTGTGAGAGTTTTGCGATAAAATCTTAAATTGCTGTGAGTAACAAACTTTGTCTCCTAGTTTACGTGGATTCATTTTCTACTGAAGTCGCAAAAGAATACAGCCCTATCCTAGAAATTGTATGTCTTATTCTTTCAAATATATTTTCGACGATTCTTTTCTGTGTTATAGCCCAAAGACTCGTTAAGGGATAAAGAGACAATTTGGTTTTCATGCACTCATCACTTTATTTTTATATTCAATATTTTGACAACTCAAGTGTTTACTTTTTCAAAATGTATATAATTAAATAATCAAAATTAATCAAGTTTGTAAGCATTCGAGTGGTGTTGGAATTTTGCATATTGTAAAGACTCAAGCGAATGCATGAGCTTAGTGTATCTGTTACAGTTAAATCCCACATTTAGATATGGATATTGTTTGTTACATAGGTTTATACCATATAGTAATCTCGTTACACTCAAAACATGCTGTTCAAAAACTGCGCTAATTTCATTTTAGTGGTATTCCGATTACATGCTGAAGAACAAGAATTCCTGACAAATTACCCGATTTTTACATCAAATAAATCTTTGCTAGGTGCACTGCAAAAAAATGATAATAACTGAGGTGTTGACTTTTCCATCAAGGGTACTGCCCAACGAATGTACAGTGTCAAGTTTGATTTAAACACCCTAACCATTATCTGAACACTTACATGGTATACTGTAACACCAAATTATTGATACGTAAAGTATTACCACAGGTATTTAAAATTAACAGAGCATCTAGAATTTATAATTGGCAGCCGGGAGCTAATTTAACGCCACCTTTTTGAAATGAAATAACTTTACCAAGTTCAAACGATTTATATCGTGTTAGAATGTTATATACCACCCAAACTATTAGAATAACTGTAAAGGCCTTTCGCTAGAATAATATAAATTGTGTGTATGAACCAGGCTATAAATGGCATTGGAGAAAAAACTCATTTGTTGCCAATTTGTGTGACTGTCCTGACTGATATACAGGGTGGCCCAGAAAGAATGCTACGAGTATGATCGCTAATTTCTTCACCATTATCGGCAAAATATCATTAATTTGTATTTCGTTGGTTAGAACATTCTTTTTCCAATAACATGATACCAAGATCATTGATTTTGAGAAAGGCGTTTTGATTCTAGGGCCATATTTCGGAGGCAATGCAATTTCCCAAATTTGCCAATTTTTCAACAGCGGCGGTCATCGGAACGCCGAGATATTTCTGGCCTCTCAGCTTTCCATACCGGACAAACCGCGATGACAATGGAGATGTAGCTAGCATCGTCTTCTTTATGAAAGCGAGGGCATTCCGGCCCTCCGGAATATGGCCCTAGAATCAAAACGGCTAACTCAAAATCAATGATCTTGATATCATTTTATTGAAAAAAGCATGTTCTAGCCAACGAAATAAAAATAAATGACACTTTGCCGATAATCGTGAAGAAATTAGCGATCATACTTGTACCATTCTTTCTGGGCCACCCTGTTTAGGCTAAAAGGAATACATGTTAGACATGTTAGACTACTTAGTATATTATAGGCATTATTAAACAGAAGTATGTGAATTGTAATGATATACTTGAAAACATAAATTGCCTTGTATTCCCATCTCCTTAATTCACATGAAAGAAAATGATATTCCTAAGCCTGTCATAACCACAACCACATTAATGTTACTCAAAAGTTACCAAAACATTTCATGCAGCTGCTGATTCTAATATGATGGATGCTGAATGTAATGAAGAACACGTTACTTTCTTTTCATTTTCAAAGCTGATGTACATTGTTAAATGTTGCATTTGCAAAGGCTGGACCTTGCAAGTATACACAGTTTTATTTGGTGATTTGGTTTAATACTACGTGAGCTTCTAGTTTAATTATTGGAATAAAGGTTGATAAGATGGTGAAAGTGTGTGTTTGGTATGAATAGCAATCAGATTTTTTTAAATGCTATTTTAATAGTTTATTCAGAAATAAAAGATTACGAAGATTGATATTTGTCGAAAATATATGTTTCCAAACAGCCGTAATATCGTAATCATTTTGTTAATTTTACGCAGGGATGTATTGGTAGCTAGTTTGATTGGTTACATTCAAATATCAATATGCAGAAAACCTTAAAACAGATAATATCTTAAAATGAAATTGATTTTTTTTCAAATCGTAACGAATTCATTTATTATTTTTGTTTTGTATTTTGTATTTTGCAAATGGTTACTAGTAATGGTTGAGGTGATTGGTTTGTAGAATTATAACTATCCATTTACATGATAAAAAAAAAGGAAATCCACGTTTGGAGCTAGAATATTGCCAACTATTTGAATTATAGAGATTCAATAGTATAATATCCCTATGAAGAGCAACTTTTCTTCTTTCCAATGATACCTCACTTGCATCATTGGTGTCGTGCATGGCCGAGTACATATCTCTTGGAGAGAACAATGTCAAATGAGACCTTTTTTCAAGTTTGGGCATAATTTACATGAAATGTGAGATAACATCTCATCTTTAAAACATGAACCCATTCATTATAGTCTTAATTCTTTCATCCATTGACCAAAAGTGTCAAAGTGTCACTTGACATTGTTCTCTCAAAGGACATTGTACGTACTCGGTCAAACATGGCACCAGTGATGCAAGTGATGTATCTTTGGAAAGAAGTCAAGTTGCTCTTCAAGGATATTATACTTACAAATCGTTATTATAAAAATGATGGATTACATTTATTTGATACACACTGTATAGTAAAAAAAAAAAAAAAAGAGGGGTACAATTCGACACACGTAATGTTCCATATGGTTTTGGAATAATAACTATTGTTAACATTGAAAATGCACATAATATGCGTGACCGTTTTTTCATTTTGATGAAAAGTTTACGTTGTTTCTTTTAATTTTGGATTAGGTCTGATTAAGATTTTCTTGACGTTGACACATACGAGTGAATAATCATCGCATATAATTTCCATGTGTCCTGTACTTTGTTTTGCATCTGTGTGAATACGATATAAAGAATACAATTGCTATCGGATTATTTAGTTGCTGGTCACAATTATATTTTGGACTTCACTTGACAATCGAATCTCTGTACAGTTGTTATGGATAACAACATGC
Source organism: Eucidaris tribuloides (assembly GCA_001188425.1). Lineage (NCBI taxonomy): Eukaryota > Metazoa > Echinodermata > Echinoidea > Cidaroida > Cidaridae > Eucidaris > Eucidaris tribuloides. The sequence continues at coordinate 46,133 of JZLH01S0172487.1, read as the reverse complement.
AACACAGTAAAAAAATTTTTTACAAATTTTTAAGTTCTTATATATATACATTTTGTTGAGGAGCAGAGTAAAGTCATTAATTTTTTGGACAGATATTGGCTATTTTGTTCAGAACTTAAGTGCTTGTCGTGATCATAATAAAACTTTGTACAAATGAGGCAAAATTCGACATAGTCTTCAGTAGTTTATTTGTGCAGTCCTGCTTTATTGTTATACTTTGCAATATTGCGCGTGTATTTTGCTTGAGTGAGAATATGATTATGGTATGATGCTGACACTTTGCTACCGTTTTTATAGCTTTTAAGTCATCGACTTATTTTGATTCATGACATTTGGCGAAAAATTTAGCCATTGACGTTATAAAACAAGTCTGAAGTAGGGTACTTATGCCTTTTCTCTCCTTTGTTGAAATGGATAATTTAGGGTTGTTTTTTCCAGAATTTGCGCACTTATTTGCTACTCTTGTTTTAAGCAATACTCCTTAGTAACATCATAATAGGTATGTGATAAACATATTCGAGTTTATTAAACGTCACGTGCACGTAGGGTATCATATTACACATCTTTTCTTTAAAATTGTAACTTTGGTGTAAAATGGACACTTATCAACTGGGGTCATTCAAAGGTCATGCAAAAGGTTATATAAGGTATATTAATGTTAGAGCGGTATACAATTCACCCTGTGTATACGACTTTAACTTGTGACATACACATAACGTCAGGAAGAACCTTGATAATTATGACTTTGAGTAAGGTACTAACTCTTTTTTTTTCTTTTTTAGCCGAAGGAGATAGATTGGGGTGTAAAAACAAAGTGGTACTCAATAGCACCTTGTTCAGACGTGTTAAGACCCATCCCTTTTGGAATGTAACATGGAAAATATAATTTTGCTGAAAAGTAAGGATGTCAGCATGCAAAACACTGTAATTACATGATGTATGAGAGTTTGTACACTTTAACATTATGTTTTGTTTTTATCATTGGTAAGTTTCAAAGTTTTGTTAAATTTTCTGACATGGCATGGAACACCTATGCCCTCATACAGACTGATAAATTGCATTTAACTGAATTTGCCAAGAAGTGCGTATGTAATATAAGCTGGGAAGTGAACACCATTGTGTGAGTGGTTTTTACCATTTCGATTTTCGACAATACTTGACCTCAGGAATACGACCTTAAAACTGACGTTTCGTTCTACATTTGATATAAGCCTTATTATTATTGCATAAGTGTAGTGTTGAGACTTTTTAAACTAAAAACCTAAAATTACCCGGGTTTTACCTTATGCAAAAGGTACCCCATGAAGTATTCTTCTTCTGTCGAAACTTGCTTTCTATTCTTCCTGATCTTCGAGCTATGACGGAGCGAGCGCTTATTTATTCGCCACGGCTGGACTTGGAATGTTAAGAGGGCCGATTCTTCACCACCACTGCAGGGCGCCACCATGATTATCTTTCTCAAAAACAGACCTTTAGTGTGGGTCCCAGTCATGGGTATGAACTCCAAGTGACCTTTGAGCTTCGAGTGACATTAATTTTATGTTATATCATTTCAAGACATACATGCTTCTTTAAGAACACCATTTGACTTTCATTCGTTGCATTAAGTTCATGTTACAAACCGCACTTGTTAATTGGCGTGGTATATGTAACCTATGAGGGGAGCATGTTTGAGTTGTGTCCTGTATAAAGCAAAAGAATCACATAGCGGCACTAATCTTATATCTTTACATGTTTATTACATGCATGGCACAAACTAGGTTTGTTAATATGTCAAAGAATAAAATTTCATACCTACTCGACCTCAAAATTTATGACCCTAAAAGAGACGTTTGTGAAAATCAAATTTGCTTTTATACTTGCAGTTCAACATCACAAGAATTGTACTATGATACCATACATATCCTGTTTGTACCCTCAGGCGCATCTCTCATATAAATAAAAATATGACCCCAAAAGGTGCATAGCTTAAAATGTGACTAGAAATAATACCCAGCTAGATTCAGAGGCTAGACACTCCATATATCAGATGAATGGACGTTTTCAATATGTATGAGGAACTAAGTGTCAAATGAGGTTTTCTGTCCCAAACCGATTACCGTGCAAAACTGTCTGGTCTACGTCCTTTCCGTATGTTCTATTCATTTCACATTCTGCAGCCACATTATTTACAGTGACTGGTTCATTAATAATAATGTAAATTTTGATTACATTCATGCATAACCACCCAGGGATCGCCGCGCATGTTCTTTTTTCGGTCAGGTTTTCATGACTGTCCGACTGGCCTTTCTCCATTATCCATGCTGTCTCACATTAATTTTGTAACTTATTGCTTTCAAAAACAAATACTTTCTTTTGATTTTGACCATTCTGCACCCATCATGTTTTGACATGTATGTAGCGGCCGTGAACTGATTCTGTCACATTCTTCCGTTTTGTTTTCCCTTTAATAATAAGCAAATCTTCCATGTTCCGTTGTCATCGTAATCTCTTGACGTCATCATGACAAGCACACATCGTTCTAACACGGGTGCACTTCTATTCTTCTATTCTTTGTCGTGACCGTGAAGAATGATATTATCTTAATTTTCTGAAAGGTACGTGTTGTAGGCTAATTTTCCGAATCTAAAAACATTTTTCTCCGCAAGGGTCTCACATGCAAGTAGCCCTTTTCAATGGTAGTCTCAAAGCTTTGTAAGAAATATGTTTGGTCGTATATTGCCGATCTAGAATAGCTATTGAAATGAATGCAGCTAAGACAGTCAACCTCTCTCTCACTAACATCTATTTTTCCCATTTAGTGCGTATCACGATTGTTACACAGCCTTTTCCAGTGCGTCAAAGCTTCATTTACAAAGAGCAGCCATTAGTGTTCGACAAAGATTAGTATAGTGGCAAGTTATAAACAGCAGGTAGGTTTAAGAATGTGTCAATAGGCGAAATAACATTTTGTATCATTGTCTGTGGATTGTGGCACTTGTTTCCATTTTACCCTTATCTTTTTGCCATATTTTAGTTCCTTGGACATAGGCCTTAGTGACTTCTATAAGTGTATAAAAATCGACACTGGGTACGATAACTCGATTAATGAGCTGGTAGGACTGGTCCGTTTCTGCTGTTTGGGAGACCTGGTCACGCGACTGTAAGACTGCGCAACCTGGCGCTCGAGTAAGTAGCAGCGGCTTACATTTGACATTGGCGAAATTATTGCAAGATTCAAGTGATGGACTTTCTAGTGACGCGTCACGAGTTGTGTGGATCTTTAAAGTGTGTTGTGGTGAAATTGACTAAACAATCGAATACAAGTGTACATCTCTAGGTTTTTTGCTTGTGTTGCCTCCGTTCACTTCTATTCAACGTCGTTAAGACGTTTTTCGTTAATTGTAAATTTTTGTTTTACCGACGTTTGTTTGCCAAATATCGAGGAGTACGAATTGGGCAATTTCCGAAGCCATCTTTCTGCAAGGCTCGAGACTGTGACCTACTGGTGGTCTGTTTGGTGTTTTTTTACTTACTCGCAAAACTACCATAATTTGGGCTTTTTCGGGGGTTTCTGGATGTTTTTTTAGACTTTCTTTACGGCTGTTTATTATGAGTTTTCAATTTTACCGCCTATTTTAATTAGTGTCTTAATTCATTGTTATGGTGTCAATAGATCTACTACTACAATTTATTTTTTTAGCAAAACCGTCGCTGTTACACCCACTTCCAAA
>JZLH01S0172487.1:32237-42395 GCA_001188425.1 Eucidaris tribuloides | reverse complement strand
TTTTTTGTTGTTGTGAGAGAGATCAATTCCTGAACAAATATTACCCGATTTTTCATCAAATAATTCTTTGTAGGTGCCATCTGCAAAAAAAGATAATAACTGAGCGTGTTGACTTTTCCATCAAGCGGGTATGCCCAACGATATTGTACAGTGTCAGTTTGATTTAAACACCTAACCATTATCTAGAACACTTACATGGTATTTAACCTGTCACACCAAATTATTGATACGTAAAGTATTACCACAGGTGATTTAAAATTAACAGAGCACTTCTAGGAATTTTATTGGCAGCCGGCGAGCTAATTTAACGCCACCTTTTGAATGAAATAATCTTTACCAAGTTCAAACGATTTATTCGTGCGTAGAATTGTTATTATACCACCACAAATATTAGAATAACTGTAAAGGCCTTTTCGCATAGTAGAAATATATAAATTGTGATGTATGAACCAGGCCTATAAATGCATTGGAGAAAAAACTCATTTGTTGCAATTTGTGTGACTGTCCTGGACGCATATACAGGGTGGCCACGAAGAATGCCTAACGTTATATGATCGCTTAATTTCTTCACTACTTATCGGCCAAAATATCATTAAATTTTGTAATTTCGGTTGGTTAGAACATTCTTTTCTCAATTAACATGGATACCAAGATCATTTGATTTGAGAAGGGTTTTTGATTCTAGGCCATATTTCGAGGGCAATGCAATTTTACCCCAATTTGCCAATTTCTCAACAGCGGCGGTCATCGGACGCCGAGATTAATTCTGGCCTCTCCAGCTTTCCATTACCGGACAAACCTGCGATGACAATTGGAGATGCTAGCTTAGCATCGTTTTTTCTTTATGGAAAGCGAGGCATATCCGGCCCATCCGAAATATGGGCCTAGAATCAAAACGGCTAACTCAAAATCAATGATCTTGATATCATTTTATTGAAAAAAGCAATGTTCTTAGCCAACGAAATTAAAAATAAATGACACTTTGGCGATACATGGTGAAGAAAATAGCGATCATACTTGTACCATTCTTTCTGGGTCCACCTCCTGTTTTAGGCCTAAAAGGAATTACATGTTAGACCATTGTTAGACTACTTAGTATATTATAGCATTATTAACACAGAAGTATGTGAATTGTAATGATAATACTTGAAAACATAATTGCCTTGTATTCCACATCTCCATTAATTCACATTGAAAGAAAAATGATATTCCTAAGCCTGTACATAACCACAAATGACATTAATGTTACTCAAAAGTTACCAAACATTTCATGCAGCTGCCTGATTCTAATATGAATTGGATGCTGATGTAATGAAGAACACGTTATTTCTTTTCATTTTCAAAGCTGATGTACATTGTTAATGTGATTTGCAAAGGCTGGACCTTGCAAGTAATACACAGTTTTATTTTGGTGATTTGGTTTCTAATACTACGTGAGCTTCTAGTTTAATTATTGGAATAAGGTTGATAAGATGGTGAAAGTTGTGTGTTTGGTTAATGAAAGCAATCAGATTTTTTTAAATGCATATTTAATAGCTTTATTCAGAAATAAAAGACTACGAAGTTGATATTCTGTCGAATATATGTTTTCCTAAACAGCCGTAATATCGTAATCATTTTGTTAATTTTACGCAGGGATGTATTGGTAGCTATTTGATTGGTTACATGTAAATATCAATATGCAGAAAACCTGTAAACAGTAATATCTTGAAATGAAATTGAATTTTTTTTTTAATTCGTAACGAATTTCATTTATTATTTTGTTTTGTATTTTGTATTTTGCAAATGGTTACTAGTAATGGTTGAGGTGATGGTTTGTAGAATTATAACTATCCATTTTACATGATAAAAAAAAAAGGAAATCCCGTTTGGAGCTAGAATATTGCCAACTATTTTGAATTATAGAGATTCAATAGTATATCCCTAATGAAGAGCAACTTTTCTTCTTTCCAATGATACCCTCAACTTGCATCATTGGCTGTCGCTGCATGCCCGAGTAGTACATATCTCTTGGATGAGAACAATGTCAAATGAGACCTTTTTTCAAAGTTGGGCATAATTTACATGAAATGTGAGATAACATTCTCATCTTTAAAACAGAACCCATTCATTATAGTCTTAATTCTTTTCATCCTATTTGACAAAAGTGTCACTTGACAATTGTTCTCTCAAAGGGACATCTGTACGTACTCGGGTCAAAAACATGGCCCCAGTGCATGCAACGTGATGTATCTTTGGAAAAGAAGTCCAAGTTGCTCTTCAAGGATATTATACTTACAAATCGTTATTATAAAAATGAATGATTACATTTATTTGATACACACTGTACTTATTAATAAAAAAAAAAAAAACAAGAGGGTACAATTCGACGCACGTAATCATTTCCATATGGTTTTGCGAATAATAACTATTGTTAACAATTGAAATTGCACATTAATATGCGTGACCGTTTTTCTTTTTGATGAAGTTTACGTTGTTTCTTTTTAATTTTGATTAGGTCCTGATTAAGATTTCTTGACTGTTGACACATACGAGTGAATAAATCATCGATATTCATTCCTATGTGTCCTGTACTTTGTTTTGATCTGTGGAGAAATACGATTATAAGAATACAATTGCTATGGCATTATTAGTTGCTGGGTGTGGTCACAATTATATTTGGACTTGCACTGACAATCGAACATCTTACTGTACAGTTGTTATGGATAACAACATGGACAACACAGTAAAAAAATTTTTACAAAATTTTAAAAGTTTCTACTAATATATATACATTTTGTTTGAGCGAGAGCAAAGTAATTTCATTAATTATTGGTGCACAGATTATGAGTATTTCGCTCAGAAACTTAAGTGCTTGTCGTGATCATAATAAAACTTGTACAAAGAGCGCCAAAATTCGACATAGTCTTCAGTAGGTTTACATTGGTGACAACGACATATGCTCCGGCGACAAATTGCTCCGACGAACAATCTGCCCCGAAAAAATGGACAATGCTCCGCGACTTTGCTCCGCCTCAAATGCTCCGGCGACATTATATGCTCGAGCGACAAAAATGCTCCGGCGACATTCGCTCCGACGACAAATGCTCCGGCGACATTTGCTCCGCGACATTTGCTCCGGACGATATATTGCTCCGGCGACAATTGCTCCGGCCGACATTTGCTCGCGGCGACAACTTGCTCCGAAGGTTGGCGACAAATTGCTCCGGCGACAAATGCCCGGCCGCATTTTGCTCCGGCGACAATTGCTCCTAAGTGTGACAAATGTCCGGCGACATTTGCTCATCCGGCGACATCATGTGTTCGGCGACAATAGTTCACTATGGGTGCCGGACAAATGTTCTGCGAATTTGCTCCGACGACATTTACTCCGGCGACAATTGCTCCGGCGGACATTTGCTCCGGCGACGCTCCCGCGCGACATTTTGGCTCGGCGACAATATTTGCTAGGGTACGACAAATGGTCATGCGACATTTGTCCTGCGACAATATTGCTCCGGGCGACATTTGCCCTAAGGTGCGAAATTACTCCGAACGACATTTTATTCAAATGTACCGACAATTGCTCCGGGCGACAATTTGCTCCGACATTTGCTATTATTATGGTATATACAATTGCTCATACGGCATCGCTCTAACGTAATTATGTTTCCAAAGGTTTTCGATAATTGATCAGTTACAATTATTAGTCCCACGACATAAAGATCCGATGACATTTGTCTAAATTGTCGAGACAATTTTCTAGGCGACAAGCGTCCGCTGACAATTACTCCGGCAACAAATGCTTGTGGTGGACTTTTTGGTCAATCGCAAAATACAAAAATGAGCGAGAAACCTATTTACCCTTTCTACAATTCCATTCTATGCTCAGGATAATGACTTAGTCATTACTAATCCAAGTCTTTGGGACTTTCTGGAAAGCTGACATTACAGCATAAATGATTACCGTTATGTTGCAAGACAAGGTTAAATGGTATTGTCATGGGATTGATGATTGTTATTGCTGTAAAATGTAAAATTTATTTCAAGCACATGTAAACTGTTCGTAGTTATTTGACCTCCTTTCGCTCTCCTTTCATTGATTAGTAGGCATTTTGTTCTGTTAGTCCGTACTCAAATCTGAATATTGCATTGTTGTTATCTGTGTCACTGGATACTTCCAATCTAGCCCACATTTCCCCAATCATTGTCTTCAACAAATATTCTTTTGTTGATGGTGATTCAAATTCTTACAAGCTTCTATGTTTCGGCTATTCCTCAATTTTACACAGCAGTATACTTATTTTCTTTAATCGTAGAGCATAAAACTTGTTTTCCAGTTTTAAAATCTGAGCTGTATGTTCTTGCCTGCCTATTGGTGTCATGCATAAGTTCTCAAACGAAGCCCAGAAAAAAATGGTTGACACGAAACTTTCGAAGTGTTTGAAAAAAGTGAAAATCTATTTAGTAATCTATTTAGTAATCTATTATTAACAATGTTTTCCCCCATACACTGTCATTGTAATTTTCTTTAAAAGAAGATTGTAAATTCCAATGGTAATTGTAAATCTAAATTCCAAGGGATTATTCTTATGATTTTAACGTACATTTGGCTCTGCTAAATAAAAAAAAAGTTCTATGTCATATCCTATAAAAAAGTAACCCTTTATACTTCAGAAAGGAAAGAACTAATTCAGTATTTCAAAGGATTTTGTTTTCACTCGTTTCGCATTACTGTTCTGTGTTATGCAAAAGGTTACTGTTGTGACTGCAATTGCTTATCTGATTTTGATAGATTAAAAAAAAAGAACATTTAATTTCATTCACCTATTTTATTCCGTTTCAGACTTGAATTAAAAATTAGCTTTTCTTTCTTGCAGAAGTTATCTACAAAATCAACCACATTTTAAACAGACTTAGGCCCGTACGTAGGATTTTCCCCGGGAGTTAGGTGTGTGTGTGTGTGTCGCGCAGGGAGATAACATTAGCTACAATCGCGGAAAAACGCAAGTGAGGGACGCAAAGCGTTCCATCCGTGGTATTTCGCATTTTCCAGAATAAACAGTGAGCAATCCGGTGAACATAGATTGAGTATTTTTTTAAAAATCTAAATGACGCAAATCTAAACTGAAAAAAGGGCGATTTCTTATATAGTTGGCATGAGAGTGTTAATCAGTTAACGAAACTTTTATGTCTTGTTAGCTAGATCGATCTGTGTATACAGGACCGAGGACAAATACAGGTTGCTTGCGTCATAGATATCCTTACAAACGTGCGCCGTAAATTGAAATAGTTTTTTTCCCAAAGCGTTACGAATTTTTAAGAAATATTGAGTAAGTTTTTAATCTCTAAGTAATCTTATTAAAAGACATTAGTTAACATTCGTGGAGCACCTTGTTTAAGAAAAATTCAAGTTCAGGACAATGTGATTACTTCTACACGTACATACTAATACTCAGAAACGGCAAATTTCAAACCAAAATCCTATAGATAGTTCACACACAGCAGATTAATTTATCATTTATAGTAGGCTATGAAAAAATTAAAATGACAGTGTATTGGAAGCAAACATGCATTGTGAAATTGGGATACTCAATACATAGCCCAAACGAGCAATAGCAAATGTAAAGAGCAATCTGTCGGCGGAGCAATTGTCACTGGAGCAAATTGTCGTAGGAGCAATTCTCGCCGGAGCATTTGTCGCCGCGAAGCAAATGTCGCATGGAGCATTGTCGCACCTTGGGGAACTATTCGCGCCGGAGCAAATGTGCGCCGGAGCAAATGTCGCCGGAGCAATTGTCTCCGGAGCAAATGTACGTCGAGCAAATAGCCGGCGGCAGATTGTCGCCACCTTAGGAGCAATTGTCGCCGGAGCAAATGTCGCCGGAGCCATTTGTCGCCGGAGCCAAATGAGCCGGAGCATTTTCTGTCGCCGAGCTATTGTCACACCTTCGGAGCAATTTGTCGCGGAGCATTTGTCGCACCTTCGGAGCATTGTCGCCGGTCAGCATTTATTGTCGCTCGGAGCATTTGTCGCCGGAGCAAAATATCGCTTCCGGAGCAAATGTCGCGGAGCCAATGTTCGCCGGAGCATTTTACGTCGGAGCAAATGTCGCCGGAGCATTGCCGACGGAGCAAATGTCGCCCGTGAGCGCATTTGTCTTGCGCGAGCAAATGTCGCGGAGCATTTGTCGCATTTTTCGGAGGCAATTGTCGTCGGAGCATTTGTCGCGGTAGATATGTCATGGAACAGTTTATTTGTGCAGTCCTGCTTTATTGTTATACTTTGCAATATTGCGCGTGTATTTTGCTGAGTGAGATATTGATTGATTGGTATGATGCTGACACTTTGCTACCGTTTTTATAGCTTTTAAGTCATCGACTTATTTTTGTTCATGACATTGGCGAAAAATTTAGCCATTTGACGTTATAAAACAAGTCTGAAGTAGGGTACTTATGCCTTTTCTCTCCTTGTTGAAATGGTAATTTAGGGTTGTTTTTTCCAGAATTTGCGCACTTATTTGCTACTCTTGTTTTAGCAATACTCCTTAGTAACATCATAATAGGTATGTGATAAACATATTCGAGTTTATTAAACGTCACGTGCACGTAGGGTATCATATTACACATCTTTTCTTTAAAATTGTAACTTTGGTGTAAAATGGACACTTATCAACTGGGGTCATTCAAAGGTCATGCAAAGGTTATTAAGGTATATTAATGTTTAGAGCGGTATACAATTCACCCTGTGTATACGACTTTAACTTGTGACATACACATAACGTCAGGAAGAACCTTGATAATTATGACTTTGAGTAAGGTACTACTCTTTTTTTCTTTTTAGCCGAAGGAGATAGATTGGGGTGTTAAAAACAAAGTGAGTACTCAATAGCACCTTGTTCAGACGTGTTAAGACCCATCCTTTTGGAATGTAACATGGAAATATAATTTGCTGAAAAGTAAGGATGTCAGCATGCAAAACACTGTAATTACATGATGTATGAGAGTTTGTACACTTTAACATTATGTTTTTTTATCATTGGTAAGTTTCAAAGTTTGTTAAATTTTCTGAACATGGCATGGAACACCTATGCCCTCATACAGACTGATAAATTGCATTTAACTGAATTTGCCAAGAAGTGCGTATGTAATATAAGCTGGGAAGTGAACACCATTGTGTGAGTGGTTTTTACCATTTCGATTTTCGACAATACTTGATCTCAGGAATACGACCTTAAAAACTGACGTTTTCGTTCACATTTGATATAAGCCTTATTATTATTGATAAGTGTTTACTGAAACTAAACTAAATTACCGTAGGTACCGTACATGATATCTCTTGTCAAAAACAGACTTTAGTGTGGGTCCAGTCATGGGTATGAACTCAAGTGACCTTTGAGCTTCGAGGTGACATTAATTTTATGATTATATCATTTTCAAGACATACATGCTTCTTTAAGAACACATTTGACTTTCATTCGTTGCATTAATTTCATGTTACAAACCGCAACTTGTTAATTGGCGTGGTATATGTAACCTATGAGGGGGAGCATGTTGAGTTGTGTCCTGTATAAAGCAAAAGAATCACATATCGGCACTAATCTTAATATCTTTACATGTTTATTACATGCATGGCACAAACTTAGGTTTGTTAATATGTCAAAGAATAAAATTTCATACCTACTCGACCTCAAAATTTATGACCCTAAAAGAGACGTTTGTGAAAATCAAATTTGCTTTTATACTTGCAGTTCAACATCACAAGAATTGTACTATGATACATACATATCCTGTTTGTACCCTCAGGCGCATCTCTCATATAAATAAAAATATGACCCCAAAAGGTGCATAGCTTAAAATGTTGACTAGAAATAATACCCAGCTAGATTCAGAGGCTAGACACTCCATTCAGATGAATGGACGTTTTCAATATGTATGAGGAACTAAGTGTCAAATGACGTTTTCTGTCCCAAACCGATTACCGTGCAAAACTGTCTAGGTCTACGTCCTTTCCGTATGTTCTATTCATTTCACATTCTGCAGCCACATTATTTACAGTGACTGGTTCATTACTAATAATGTAAATTTTGATTACATTCATGCATAACCACCCAGGGATCGCCGTGCATGTTCTTTTTTCGGTCAGGTTTTCATGACTGTCCGACTGGCCTTTCTCCATTATCCATGCTGTCTCACATTAATTTTGTAACTTATTGCTTTCGAAAACAAGTACTTTCTTTTGTATTTTGACCATTCTGCACCCATCATGTTTTGACATGTATGTAACGACCGTGAACTGATTCTTGTCACATTCTTCAGTTTTGTTTTCTCTTTAATAATAAGCGAATCTTTCATGTTCCGTTGTCATCGTAATCTCTTGACGTCATCATGGCAAGCACACATCGTTCTAACACGGGTGCACTTCTATTCTTCTATTCTTTGTCGTGACCGTGAAGAATGATATTATCTTAATTTTCTGAAGGGTACGTGTTGTAGGCCTACGTTTTTTTCCCGAATCTAAAAACATTTTCCGCAAGGGTACTCACCATGCAATAGCCCTTTCAATAGGAGTCTCAAAGCTTTGTAAGAAATATGTTTGGTCGTATATTGCACGACTAAATAGCATTGAATGAATGCAGACAGACAGTCACCCCTCACTAACATCTATTATTCCCATCTAGTGCGATCACGAATGTTACACAGCCTTTCCCAGGCGACAAAGCTTCTTACAAAGAGCAGCCATTAGTGTTTCGACAAAGAAGTAAGGCAAGTTTAACAGCAGGTAGGTTTAAGAAATGTGTCAATAGGCGAAATACATTTGTATCATGTCGTGGATCTGCACTTGTTTCCATTTTACCCTATTTTTTGCCATATTTATAGTCTTTGACAAGGCCTTAGTGACTGCATAAGTGTATAAAAATCACACTGGGACGAAACTCGATTAAGAGCTGGAGACTGGGTCCGTGTGGGAGACCTGGTCACGCGCGAAAGACTGCGCAACCTGGCGCAGGTAAGTAGCAGGGTTACATTGACATTGGGAAATATTGAGATTTCAAGTGAATGGCCCTTTCTAGTGACGGTCACGAGGTGGTGTGGATCTTTAAAGTGTGTTGGGTGAAATGACCAATCAAAACAATGTACACGTTGTGTGCCTCGTTCACCTTCTATTCACGTCGTTTAAGACGTCGTTAACACTTTGAGTGCTATCGGCGAACCTGTTCGCCCAGGGTTGACTTCACCCTGGTACTATCGGCGAACCTGTTCGCCGAGAAGACAATCGGATCGATATCTTTTAATTCGAATGACGAATGTCTCTGAAGTTCCTACCAATGACATTTATCGTAAAATGAATACACAATGAACCAAATAAATGAGTTAAAATGTATTGTCTTGATAGCATTTGCGATTTTACAGAAAATCGTATAATTTGGAAAGGTTATACACATTATTCCGAAACAATCCAGTCCCTGGTTAACACACCTGGATTTTTAGCCCAGCACCCAAAGTGTTAATAGTAAATTTTGTTACCACGTTGGTTGTCAAAATCAAGGAGACGATGGGCAACCGAAGCCATCCCTGCAAGGCCTCGAGACTGTCCACGGTGGCCAGTTTGGTGTTTTTTTACACCCAAAACACCAAATTTGGCGGGGGTTTTGGGTGTCATTTAGCATTGAAGAATTCAAAGTGAACGTCAAACGGCTTTTTTGGCATTTTGAGGCGTTTCACAATGGCATATCTAAAATTTATTATAAACCCGATTTTCAAAGGATTTTTCAGTAAGATAATGTCACAAGGCTCCAAAAGTAACGATGCTCATGTACTTAGAGTGTAAAATCTGGAAGCGCGTAAAACGCGGCACTTAAATTTTCGGCTGCGGCAGAGGTTCCAAAGGCGTTATAAATTAAGTGCATGTACAACGTTATTTCTAACCACACCAAGGGTTAGTTGTCCATAAAATACATCAAATACAAATTTGGCGGGTTTTTTTTTCACTGAATCTGGTATGTAATTTAGTATTTTAAGAATCGGAAAACCTGGCAACCCTCCGACTGTCACTAGTTTGTTAAGGATCTGATCTATGTATCCTAACTCTGTGTGTGTGTGTGTGTGTGTGTGTGTGTGTGTGTGTGTGTGTGTGTGTGTGTGTGTGNGTGTGTGTGTGTGTGTGTGTGTGTGTGT
>JZLH01S0172487.1:20369-32212 GCA_001188425.1 Eucidaris tribuloides | reverse complement strand
CAGTTGTTATATATATTCTGTTATTTATAGGTTATTTCTATTCTTATTTTTTTACTTATTTTTTATTCTTTGTTTTATTGTTTTTTTATTATATCTTTTTTTTTATATTCTTTGATTTTTCTTCTGTGTTATTTTGGTTTTGTTATATATTTAATTAATTTATTGTTGTCTGTTTCTTTTGACTTTTTTTTTTTTATAATTCAGCTCTTCTTTTCTTTCAATTAATTTTTTATATTTATAGCTCGTTAGTTTTTAATTGATATTTATTTTTATAGAATCGTTGTCATTTTTATTTATATCTTTTCTAGCTATGTATCCTATTATGTTCTTCATTTTAGTCTTTTTTTTTGTGTTTTCTTACTCTTTTTTCTTATGTCTGCTTATACCTATTTTATCTTTTTTATGTCTGTTTTTACCTGTTATTACTTCAGTAATATACGCATGTGCTGCAGTAAACCATGGATCGAACTAATGCTCGAATGTATTACTGCATTAGTATTCCATTCTGGCCAAAATCCCATTACTTTTACAAGTTTAAAGGTAAATGTGAATTCCATAGCAGGCGTTTCACCTTCTCATGGCCTGATCACAAGCCTCAAGCCAACTAACGCTGATACTTCTATGATTTACTCAGTCACTGCTAACCTGCAATGTAAATACGTACATTGTTGGAATGTCTGGTTGGGAAATGGAGATAAGAATCATGTTTATACGGAATGTTAATTGTGTGTGTTAATCGGAAGTGTTAATTGGAATGCATACAACCATGTCATATCAGCGGAGAAAATCTAAAAAAAAATACTAATTATAAACTCTGTATTACATTCTACTAGAATCATTATTTACACATCATTCTTGGCAACAAATGTTAAGTCTTGCAAAAAAATTTTTTCTATTAAACAATCAATAAACGGTTAAAAAAATCAAAGCTTCGCGTAAGGACTAAAAAAGGTATAGATCTGAATTAGTTTACCATACATATATCAATGTAAAAGTGCGGACACTATAGTAGAACGATCGTCCATGCCAGACATAAACATAGCTGAGTTAGAAAATTGTACAACACTGATGTGCTGATCCATCAGGCAAGTGGATAAAAATTTGTATATATTGCAATATGAATAATTATGATGTGAAGCCGAAGTAGGCAAATTCCACCTCAAAGTCAATATATACATGTGCTATGAAGAGACATGGCTCGAAAATAGGCTTGAATGCTATTTCATAAGTGGTTATCCATTATGTGCTAATTAGAATTGCTTGGGACCATGGCAGAAGGGCTTTGATATCATTTCTCGCTTCTGTTACAGCGTCAGCAGCTCACGTGTATCTATCTATTCAGATTTCAGAGGTTATTGTCAATAGAATGCGAAAATAATTCTGTTTACATGGATATTGGTGAACTCAGTCACACTAACCGATCGTAAAGACCGTACATTGTCAGCATTCGTTGAATGGTGGGGTTGGAGAATGGATATAAGAATCGGTTCATAACGGGTATCTTAGCAGCCTTTTAGAAAAAACAACAACTGGTATGCTTGACAACCAGGTCATAATCGGCGCGAGAAATTGAAAGGAAGCAAAACACAAAAAAATACAAAAGCTATATTGATATTACGAGAACTATTAATACAATCATTCTTGGGTATAGAAACATGAAGCTCTGTTTTTTTTTATAGGATAAATCAGATAAATCGATAAAAATAAAATTTACTCATATCGCTCACCTTGTGCTAAAACTGTAAAAGAAACATTGCCTACATTTGGATTTGTTTCATGCAATCATGATACACTTGCAAGGTATTAGTATTTTGCTTTGGCTGACCAAATTTTTCCTTGAAGATGTACGAGTGAAGATTGAAGTGTCACATGTATTCCATGACATTAAACGAATTAGTAATGAAGTTAAATGGAAAGAGGCAGATTGCGAAGCAGTTCTATATATTGTTTAAAAACAATTTTGCATTCGAGAATTATAGCTCTTATATTTGTGCTTGTGAGATGTTTTGCGATAAAATCTTAAATTTTGCATCTGAGATAAGAGTAACAAACTTTGTCTCCTAGTGTATACGTGGCATTATTGTTCAACTGAAGTCGCAGAAAGAATACAGCCCTCTATCCTAGAAATTGTGAGTATGTCTTTATCTTTCCAAATATATTTTCGACGATTCTTTTCTGTGTATATAGCCCAAAGACTCGTTAAGGTGATAAACGAGTGACAATTTGGATTTTCATGACTCATCACCTTTTATTTTTATATTCAATTATTTTGACAACTCAAAGTGTTTACTTTTTCAAAATGTATATAATTAAATAATCAAAATTAATCAAGTTTTGTAAAGCATTCGAGTGGTGTTGGAATTTTCCGCATATGTTAAAGACTTCAAGCGAATGCATGAGCTCAGTTATCTGTTACGTTAAATCCACATATTGTGATATGGGAATATTGTTTCGTATACATAGGTTATATACCACTATAAGTAATCTCATTACACTCAAAAACATGCTGTTCAAAAAAACTGTGCTAATCTTCATTTTTAGTGCGTATTCGATTACATGACTGAAAGAAACAAGAATTCCTGACAAATTTACCCGATTTTACATTCAAATAAATCTTTGCTAGGTGCACTGCCAAAAAAATGATAATAACTGACGGTGTTGACTTTTCATCAAGCGGTCTGCCCAACGAATGTACAGCTGTCAAGTTTGATTTAAACACCGCTAACCATTAATTCGAACACATCTACATGCTTATACTGCCTAACACCAAATTATTGCATACGTAAAGTATTACCACAGGTATTTAAAATTAACAGCAGCATACATAGAATTTACTAATATGCGCCAGCCGGGAGCTATTTAACCGCCAAGCCAACCTTTGAAATGAAATAACATTTACCAAGTTCAACGCATTTATGATCGTTGTTAGAATGATTATATTACCACCCAAAACTATTAGAAATTAACTTGTAAAGGCCTTTCGCATAGAATAATATCATAAATGCTGTGTGTCATGAACCAGCGCTCGATTAAATGGCCCATTGGAGAAAAAAACTCATCTGTTGCCAATCTGTGTGACTGTCCATGACACTGGATATACAGGGTGGACCCAGAAAGAATGCGTACGGAGTATGATCGCCCTAATTTCTTCACCATTATCGGGCCAAAATATCAATTAATTTGTATTTTGCGTTGCGTATTAGACAACATTCTTTGTTTCAATAACATGTACCAAGATCATTGATTTTGAGAAAGGCGTTTTGATTCTTAGGGCAATATTTCGGCAGCGCAGCAATGCAATTTCCCAAATTGCCCAATTTTTCAACAGCGGCGGTCATCGGAGAACGCCGAGAGATTTCTGGCTCTCAGCTTTCCATACCGACAAACCGCAGAATGACAATGCGGAGATGTATGCTAGGCATCGTCTTTTTTATGAAAGCATCGCAGGGCATTCCGGCCTCGCCGGAATATGGCCCTAGATATGCAAAAACAGGCCTAAACTCAAAATCAATGATCTTGGATATCATTTTATTGAAACAAAAGCATGTTCTAGCCAACGAAATAAAAATAAATGACACTTTCGCGATAATCGTGAAGAAAGTTAGCGAATCATACATTGTACCATTCTTTCTGGCGACCACCCTTGTTTAGGCTTAAAAGGTAATACATGTTAGACATGTTAGACTACTTAGTAATTATAGGCGATTATATAAACAGAAGAGTATGTGAAATTGTAATGAATATACTTGAAAACATAAATTGCCTCTGCTATTCCCATCTCCTTAAATTCACAATGAAAGCAAATGATATTCCTAAGCCTGTCATAACCACAGACCACAATGTAATGCTTACTCAAAAGTTACAAACATTTTCATGCACTGCTGATTCTAATAGATGAGATGCCTGAATGTAATGAAGAACACGTTACTTCTTTTCATTCTCAAAGCCTGATGAATACATTGTTAAAATGTTGCATTTGCAAAGGCTCCGGATCTTGCCAAGTATACACAGTTTTATTCGTGATATTGGTATTAATACTACGTGGGCTTCTAGTTTTTAATTATTGGAATAAAGGTTGCATAGATGAGTGAAAGCTCGTATTGTGTTCTGGTATAGAATAGCAAATCAGATTTTTTTTAAATGGCTATTTTAATAGTTTAATCAGGAAATAAAAGATTACGACAGAATTGATATCTCTGCGAAGATGATAATGTTTCCAAACGAGCCGTAATATCCCGTAATCATTTGTTAATTTTACGCAGGCGGATTGTACATAGTTGTGATGTGTTACATTCAAAATATCCGAATATTGCAGAAAAACCTTAAAAAAGATAATATTCTTAAAATGAAATTGGATTTTTTGTTTCAAATCGTAACGAACATTTTCTATTTTTGTTTGTATTTTGTATTTTTGCCCAGAATGCTTACTAGTAATGCGTGAGTGGTGAGTTGTTTGGAGTAGAATCGTATAACTATGCCATTTACATGATAAATAAAAAAGGAAATCACTGTATTGCGAGCTCTAGAATATTGCCACTATTTCGAATTATTAGAGATTGCAATAGAGTATAAATATCCCTATGAAGAGCAACTTTTCTTCTTTCCAATGATGACCTCACTTGCATCATTGTGTCATGCATGGCCCGAGTACATATCTCTTGGAGCAGAAACAATTGTCAAATGAGCACCTTTTTCAAAGATTTGCGGCATACTATTTACATGAAATGGGAGATAAAGCATGCTTCATCTTTAAAACATGAACCCACTTTCATTATAGTCATAATGTCTTTCATCCATTGCACAAAAGTGTCAAAGTGTCATCTTGACATTTGTTCTCTCAAAGGACATTGTACGTACTCGCGTCAAACATGCACCAGTGATGCAAGTGGATGTATCTTTGCGAAAGAAGTCAAGTTGCTCTTCAAGGATATTATACTTACAAATCGTTATTATAAGAAATGATGGATGTACATTTAATTTGGATACACAACTAGTATATGTAAAAAAAAAAAAAAAAAAAAAGAGGCGGTACAATTCGACACACGTAATAATGTTCCATATGGGTTTTGGAATAATAACTTTGTTAACATTGAAAATGCACATATACTGCCGTGACGTTTTTCATTCTTGATGAAAAGTTATTACAGTTGTTTCTTTGTAATTTCTGGATTAGGCTCTGATTAAGATTTCTCTTGACGTCTGACACATACGCAGCTGAATAATCATTCGCATATAATTTTCCATGTTGTCCTGTACTTTGATTTTTGCATCTGAGTGAATACGATATAAAGAATACAATTGCCTATCGGTATTATTTTAGCTTGCTCGGTCACAATTATATTTTGGACTTCACTTGACAAATCGAATCTCTGTACAGTTGTTATGAGATAACAACATGCCAACAACAGTAAAAAAAATTTTTTACAAATTTTTAAAGTTCTTATATATAATACATTTTGTTGAGGTAGCAGAGTAAAGCTGCATTAATTTTTATTGGACAGATATTGGCTATTTTGTTTTCAGAAACTTAAGTGCTCTGTCGTTGATCATAATAACAACTTTTGTAGCAAATGAGGCAAGAAATTCGACATATAGTAGCTTCAGTAGTTTATTGCTTGCAGTTCCTGCCTTTTATTGCTTCATACCTTTGCAATATTTGCGGTGTATTGTTTGAGTGAAATATGATTATGGCTATGGATTGCTGACACTTTGCTAACCGCTTTGTTATAGCCATTTTAAGTCATCGACTTATTTTGATTCAATGACATTTGTCGCGAATAATTTAGCCGATTGACGTTATAAAACTAAGTCTGAAGTAGGGTACTTATATGCCTTTTCTCTGCCTTTGTTGAAATGGATAATTTAGGGTTGTTTTTTCCAGAATTTGCCGCACTTATTTGCCTACTCTTGTTTTAAGCCAATACTCCTTAGTAAACAATCAATAATAAGGTATGTGATAAACATATTCAGTTTAGTGTGTAGAAACGTCACGTGCCACGTTAGGGTATCAGTATACACATCTTTCTTCTTAAAATTGTAACTTTGGTGTGATGTAAAAATGGGACACTTATTCAACTGGGATTCATTCAAAGGTCATGCAAAAAGGTTATCATAAGGTATATTAATGCTCTTAGAGCGTGATACAATTCACCCTCGTGTATACGCATTTTAACTTGTGACATACACATAACGTCAGGGAAAAACTTGCAAATTCATGACTTTGGTAGTAAGGGCTACTAACTCTTTTTTTTTTCTTTTTTAAGCCGACAAGGAGATAAGATTGGGGCTGCTAAGTAAAAACAAAGTGGTACTCAAATAGCACCTTGCTTCAAGACACGTGTTAAGACCCATCCCTTTTTGGAATGGCTAACACATGGAAAATATAAATTTGCTGAAAAGTAAGTGATGTTCAGCAATGCCAAAACACTTGTAATTACATGATGGTATGATGAGTTTGCTTACACTTTAACGATTATGTTTTTTATCATTGTAAGTTTCAAAGTTTTTAGTTAAATTTCTGACATGGCATTGCGAACACCTATGCCCATCATAACAGAACTGATAATTGATTTAAACCTGAATTTGCCAAGAAGTGCCGTATGTAATATAAGCTGAGCGAAGTGCAACAACCATTGTATGTGGTCGGTTTTTCACCATTCGATTTTGGGACAATACTTGATCTCAGAATACACCCTTAAAACTGCGTTTCGTTCTACATTTGATTTAAGCCTTATTATTATTGCCCTGCATAAGTTGTTAACTGAAACTAAAACTAATTACCGTAGGTACCGTACATCGATTATTCTTTACTTTGTCCAAAAACAAGACCTTTGAGCTGTGGGGTCCAGATCATGGTGATGCAATCAGTGACCTTTGAAGCTTCGACGTAGACATTAATTTATATGTTATATCATTAGTCAAGACATACATTGCTTCTTTAAGGAACTACCATTTGACTTTACATTCGTTGCCATTAAGTTCATGTTACAAACCGCACTTGTTAATTGGCGTAGAGTCCTATATGTAACCTATCGAGCGGAGCATGTTTGATTGTGTCCTGTATAACAGCAAAAGAATACATATCGGCCTACTAATCTTATTATTTTACATGTTTATTACGATCGCATGGCCACAAACCTAAGGTTCTGTTCAATATGTCAAAGAACTAAAATTTCATTACCTACTCGACCCTCAAAATTTATGACACCTAAAGCAGACCATGAAACGTTGTGAAAATCAAAATTTGCTTTTTATACTTGCGATTCAACATCACAAGAATTGTACTATATGATACCATACATATCCTGTTCTGTACCCTCAGGCGCCATCTCTCATATAACATAAAATATGACCCCAAAAGGTGCATAGCTTAATAATGTGGACTAGAAATAATACCCAGCCTAGATTCAGAGGCTAGACAACTCTCATATTATATCAGATGAATGGAGTTTTACAATATGCTATGCAGGAACAAAGTGGGTCAAATTGAGGTTTTCTCGGTCCAAATACCGAATTACCGCTGCAAAACTGGTTCTGGTCTATTCGTCCTTTCCGTATGTTCTATTCATTTCACATTCTGCAGCCACATTATTTACAGTGACTGGTTCATTACTAATAATGTAAATTTTGATTACATTCATGCATAACCACCCAGGGATCGCCGTGCATGTTCTTTTTCGGTCAGGTTTTCATGACTGTCCGACTGGCCTTTCTCCATTATCCATGCTGTCTCACATTAATTTTGTAACTTATTGCTTTCAAAAACAAATACTTTCTTTTGATTTTGACCATTCTGCACCCATCATGTTTTGACATGTATGTAGCGACCGTGAACTGATTCTTGTCCCATTCTTCAGTTTTGTTTTCCCTTTAATAATTAGCAAATCTTTCATGTTCCGTTGTCATCGTAATCTCTTGACGTCATCATGACAAGCACACATCGTTCTAACACGGGTGCACTTCTATTCTTCTATTCTTTGTCGTGACCGTGAAGAATGATATTATCTTAATTTTCTGAAGGGTACGTGTTGTAGGCCTACGTTTTTTCCCGAATCTAAAAACATTTTCCGCAAGGGTACTCACCATGCAATAGCCCTTTCAATAGGAGTCTCAAAGCTTTGTAAGAAATATGTTAGGTCGTATATTGCACGACTAAATAGCATTGAATGAATGCAGACAGACAGTCACCCCTCACTAACATCTATTATTCCCATCAAGTGCGATCACGAATGTTACACAGCCTTTCCCAGGCGACAAAGCTTATTACAAAGAGCGGCCATTAGTGTTTCGACAAAGAAGTAAGGCAAGTTTAACAGCAGGTAGGTTTAAGAAATGTGTCAATAGGCGAAATACATTTGTATCATGTCGTGGATCCGCATTTGTTTCCATTTTACCCTATTTTTGCCATATTTATAGCCTTTGACAAGGCCTTAGTGACTGCATAAGTGTATAAAAATGACACTGGGACGAAACTCGATTAAGAGCTGGAGACTGGGTCCGTGTGGGAGACCTGGTCACGCACGAAAGACTGCGCAACCTGGCGCAGGTAAGTAGCAGGGTTACATTGAAATTGGGAAATATTGAGATTTCAAGTGAATGGCCCTTTCAGTGACGGTCACGAGGTGGTGTGGATCTTTAAAGTGTGTTGGGTGAAATGACCAATCGAAACAATGTACACGGTGTGTGCCTCGTTCACCTTCTATTCACGTCGTTTAAGACGTCGTTAATTGTAAATTTTGTTACCACGTTGGTTGCCAAAATCGAGGAGACGATGGGCAACCGAAGCCATCTCTGCAAGGCCTCGAGACTGACCACGGTGGCCAGTTTGGTGTTTTTTTACACCCAAAACACCAAATTTGGCGGGGGTTTTGGATGTTTTTAGACTTCTACGGTCTTATGAGTTTCAATACACCCCTATTATTAGGTTAACATGTTATGCGTGCAAAATTATATACAATTATTTTTAGCAAAACGCGCACACCCACCCCAAATCCCAAACACACACTCACGCACCGCACACACATTGTGTGCACACTGACCACACTGACACATTTAAAGAGATCAGAAAAAAGCGAAATGCATTATGCCCTTATTAAATCAAAATAAAAGTATATAACATCAAAAATAACAATATATAACCTCAAAATGTATTGGATGTATTGTTTGCAGGGCGTAGCTATATGGGGCGGCACGTGTGCCCGCCAAGGTGACCCCCCCCCCCACAAAATGATAACGAGGAAAAATTTGACCTGGGATTTGGAGAAAAAAATCTTTCGTCACTACTCACCCCCCCCCCCCGCCCTAAGCGAGTTTTCGGTGACTGGTGTGACTGGGAAAATTGTGGACTTGGGATTTCGGAGAGAAAAAATCGTCAGCAACACCCTACCCCCCCCACCCCTGCTGAGCGAGTTTAAGGCGACTGGCGTGACCGGGAAAATTTTTGGACATGGGATATGGAGAAAAAAAAATCGTCACTACCCCCCTGCTGAGCGAGTTTTCGGCGGTCGGCGTGACAAGAAAAAGAATTCACTTAGGATTTGGTCGCCCCCCCCCTACAACATTTCGACGCCCCCCCCCCCCCGTGCCCCCCTGCTGAAAAAAAAAATCCTAGCTACGCCACTGATTGTTTATCATATAATAACTCACATGGGCTTACGTAAGCCTAAGGACGTAATTTTAGAATTGTACTTAGGCAAAACAATAAATAATTTGTAAATTCGATTTATCTCTTCGTTTTCAATATAGATCAAAGGTGATCACAACCTGCTGTATTTATGTTCATCCTCAACCTGATGGATCGTGTCATCGTGCTTATCCTGCTACTCTGGCAAGAGGTTTATGGAGCACCGCTCTCATCCTACCTCGTGACGTCATTCACCAGTCCTGATCCCACCCTTCCATTCAACCACATCACCATCAACAACATCACAGGCGATGTCTACATTGGAGCTTTACAAAGGCTGTATCAACTTGACTCTAATTTGACTCTTAAACAAACTGTGGACACTGGAGTGTGTACTGGTAATAATGCAGATAACACTAACTACAATAGGATCCTGGCTGAAGCTCCACCACCTGTTGCTAGACTCATCACTTGTGGTGGATGTGATGGCTACTGTGAGATGAGGAGCTTGACGGACATCTCAGAGAATGTGGTCAGACATGAAGGTGGTGATAATGCAAGGGTTGTAACAACAGAAGATCTACCCACAGTAGGTGTTGTTGCCTGGGGATCAGATGAAAATCGTTTCAGAAATGCTGCACAATATTTATTTACAGGTGTGAGCTATATCTCTCACAAGAGTCCAACCCATCATTTTCCTTTTTTGCGCAAACATCCGCTAACAAACTTAAGCTATAAAAAGCAAATTGCATCACGAAGTGGACTACAATCAATTCACATTTTTACGCAAGCGATAGAATGGCAGGGATATATTTACTTCATAATTCAAACAACGGATCAATCCGGAATGGATTCAGTCAGCACTATAGTTGGGCGTATGTGCCCCAATTCTAATGACGATCATCTGCAATCCTATACAGAAATAGGCCTCAACTGTGTTGGTCAGGCTGGGTTATACAACATGATCCAAGCGGCTCATATTGGTCCTGCAGGATCACAGCTAGCCGACTCATTGGGTATCAACAGTACGGATGACATCTTGTATGCTGTGTTCACTAAAGGAGCTACCTCACCTGGGAAGTCTGCTCTGTGTCTGTATACGATGAATGCTATCCAGGAAAGATTCCTAGATGCTGTATATGGGTGTATTACAGGAAACAGCAATACTGGAATAGCGAACGACTACTTTGTTAACAGTTTATGTAGACTTGTAAGTATGTTGCCCTCTTATCTGAAAGAGTTTTAGAAAAATTGGTTTGGGATAATGGGTGCATGCATAGGGGTAAAAATGGGCGTTTTGGTTGTTTTAACAGACAACAAACCCACTTTTATCCGTGGAACCATTTGCCGTTGGTCGTGATTTCGTTTGGAAACACGTTTCCGATCGACGTACGTGACAACCATTTTTGGTGCTGTTTAAAGCTAACAGGCATGATTTGGCCGTGGATATTATTTCCGGTAGAATTTGATCGTGAAATTATTTTCCTGTCGGATCCCCCCCCCCCCACCCCCAAGATTTTCTCCGCTGGTTTACCGTGAATGGGTATAATTTCGTTGTGAAAATGTTTGCGTCAACTACCCCCCCCCCCCCCCACGAACGCTTGTTCGTACGGCATGATTTGGTCGTGGATGAACCCCCCCCCCTTTAAAAAAAACTCCTGCGTTCGCCAATAAGTGCATCACATTTGCTCAGGTGATTATTTCATACACCAGCCCTAACCTTAACCATATTCTGAACTAGAAACAAAATGACAACCCTAACCCTTATCCTTTGTCCTCTGCGATATTGTCGTGCACCGGAGAAACTGTCGTCAGAGCAAACTGTAAGCGCCCCATAATATGATACATTAGACATCTGCTTTGGATAAAAACGGTCATTTGATACAAGGAACTGTCATAAGAAAGAGCTGGTACTTACATAATGTGCGTGATGGTGTGTGTGTGTGTGTGTGTGTGTGTGTGTGTGTGTGTGTGTGTGTGTGTGTGTGTGTGTGTGTGTGTGTGTGTGTGTGTGTGTGTGTGTGTGTGTGTGTGTGTGTGTGTGTGTGTGTGTGTGTGTGTGTGTGTGTGTGTGTGTGTGTGTGTGTGTGTGTGTGTGTGTGTGTGTGTGTGTGTGTGTGTGTGTGTGTGTGTGTGTGTGTGTGTGTGTGTGTGTGTGTGTGTGTGTGTGTGTGTGTGTGTGTGTGTGTGTGTGTGTGTGTGTGTGTGTGTGTGTGTGTGT